>CAKNXH010061131.1:10924-32158 GCA_932178445.1 Andricus quercusramuli
TTAGTAGCTTCGGTGAGCCCCCCCGCCTCTCGAGTTTCGACGCTCCGAACCATGGACATAGGAAGGTAGGGGACAAGGCACGTCCTCCCAAACTAGGGCGAGGGGGCTGAGTATAAGTTACAAGGGGGAGTCTACCATCTTACCATGTAACTTTTGGCGGGAATTTCAAAACAGAAACATGACGAAGCAGTTTTTCATTTGAAAAAACTAATTCTCAAATAAAAAAAAAACAATTTTCTACCAAATGATTGAATTTTTGAGAAAAAAATGAACTTTGTACAATATATTTGAATTTTTAATTCAAAAATATAAGGAATATTCCATTTCTTAATTGAGTATTTAATTTTGTACATTTCAACTAAAATGTGTTCATCTTCTAATACTTGTTTGAAAAGTACGGTATATTTGGTAACTGTTCCAATTTTATATTGGATAATAACTTCAGTCTCCAGTTGTCACATTTTCAACTTGCTTTAAAATGTTTCATCTTTAAATTTTGTCAAGAGTATTTATTTTTAATAGTCTGCACTTGAAACGTGTACCTTATTCGTTCATAAATAATTTATTTGAATGAAATATGAAAAATAATAGAAAGTGTTTACAAAAATAAAAAATAAAGTAGGTATAGGTACTACAAAATCTTTTCACAATCTATATCTTTCAAAATTCTAGTGAACTCTTTAGGCCCCCATTAAAAATTGCGTAAATCCCTTAAAATGTTTGAAAATTTCTTGGAAATGTTTTAATCTCTTGAAAATGCCTTGGAATATTTTAAAATACCGTGAGATATTTAAAATCTTTAGAAATTCCTTAAAACTTTTCAAACCTCTTTTTAATTCCTTGAAAGTTTTAAAAATATCCTTTAATCTCTAAAATCCTGTGGAATTTCTTCAAATTATTGAAAGCCATTACAAATTCCTTAGGATCTTTTAAAATACCCTGAAATATTTTAAATTGTTTATAATCTTTTAAATTCCCTTGCAACTTTTTAAAGCTCTTGAAACTTCTTTTGGATTTTTAAAAATACTCTAAAATTCATAAAGTAATAAATAAATATATATATATATATATAAATTAATTATATATATAGAAAATAATATAAAGTGTTTATAAAAATAAAAAATTAAGTACGAAAATTAGTAAGTAATAATTAGTATACAACTATTGAAGGATAAAGAAAAATAACTTTTTTCCGGAATATAATTCTTTTAATATACATTATATACACATCTTACGTGTCATACATCAAATTTACAATTCTGATTGCAGTGAATTTGGTAATTACTGCCCTTTAAACAGAATAATTTTCCCGTAGAGTTGTCTGACACAGCATTATCTCGAAGTCTCACACAGCTGACGGAAGTTCTATCAATCATTTCTTCTGGAAAATGGCATGAGCAAATCCTCGAGTGTCTCGTCAAAGCTCCTGCATGTACTCCGATTCTATCCGCCCATTCCTGTTTTTTAACTGGATTTTTCGGAAACCTTTAAAAAATTATAGCATAAGATAATAAACAAATCTTAAAGAAAGCAAGTAGGAACTTCTCAGTTCATGACCTATCATAACCTATCAAGCTTCACTAAGTTTGATACGTTATGTATAACTTAAAGCCTTTATACGATAATGTCGCACGGTTTCATTGAGTTTATTAAGTTGCTTTTACCTGTTTATTTATATTTAACATATATTTAGGTTTATTTAATTAAAAAAATGAATTATTTTTTACTTACATGTGAAACGTAACCTTCAAAGCTTTCTTCTTACTCCTCCTTCCTGTATAATTATTGCAAACAGGAACTACACAATTCACTATTTTTCCTCTTGTCAACTTCTTACATTTCAACAAGAGAAAATAAATTAAAACTTGTAAAAAAAAACAATATGTATACAATAACTTTCGTACTTCGCACGATTGAAGATACACAGTATATATCTATATCTATATATATTTGTTACATGCTAAGATGGCGGCCTTCCCCTCTGAATTACTCAACCCCGCAACGACATGCCTAGTCCCCTACCTTCCTATGTCCATGCTCCGAACTTACCCGAGCCTCCCCGAGGGTGCCTCGCCTCACGAGACGAACCAACCTCACTTCAGATCCACCCGTTCACTCCTTCCTTTTCCAGGAATGGCGCGGAATTCAAAATATTTTCCGTTTTCAGTATTCCATAGCCCGGCTCGCTATCTAATAAATGTAACTTATGCACTATTTGAAAATTTATGGAAGAATATGATAAAAAAACTAATACACCATGCCTTTATAAACGCAATTATGCATGATTTATGCGAAAATGCGTTATACTGCGTCGAGTGTCCGATTATGCGTTTTTATGCGACTTCCATTTAACTATTTTTGAGTCAGGATACACGTTAATAGTAAAATGGAAGCTCGCAAAGCATTCTGACAACATTATGCGTTTATGCGCCTTGCATAAACTTCCTATCCCTAATGATAAAATAGATTTATTTAATGCAATGTAATATTAAAATTGATGAATAATAGCGATGTTATAAGCAAAGTTGCCTTTGCCCCACCGGTTGGCGCTGCCCCTCTTTATCCTAGAGAACAAATAATTATTTTCTTTTTAAATGAAGAATTAGGAATGTATTGAATTATTCGATGAAATTAAATTTTGTACACATACAAAGTAAAGCATGGCTAAAAAAGTTTAAGAATTGAACAAAAAATATATAATAGTATTTCATGCAATATTATTTTAAGTAATATTAATTGAAATAAGTTGAAAATTATAATTTTTCAGACAGTATAGACAAAAAACCCAATCAAAAGTCCTCTATAAGATACAAAAACTATTTTTTTTATTCACTCTATTTTACAAAGACCGTTAAAATTTTTAAAAATTTGAGTTTAAGAGTAAAAACAGAAATTGATGACAATATTTTAAATTTTCAATAATTTTTCCATTCAAAACAGCATAGTATATCTGACAAACTTGGCTTCTTGGACCCTATAGATATCTCGAGTTTTAATCTATACACTAAACTCGCTCTGAAAGGATTATTAAACTTGAACATAATATTTGCGATGCAGATTATTCCACTGCAGACGGACTGAGAGAAAACCCAGAGGGACCATTCATATTGGCGCCCTATTGTTTTTCACCATTTTATCACTGTCCCAGACTTTCTCTCTTTCTTAACCCATATTTAGTTTAAAACTGAAAAAGCTGTTACTTTGATTTTTTAACTTTACAATATTGTAGTTTAAACGCAAATATTCAAAATGTCAGGTCAATTTAGAAATAAATACTTCAAAATTTCATATTGCAAGCCTTGATAGTCAGTTTCGAATTAAAAAGTAACCTATTGATAAAGTTCAAGAATGAATAATAATTCTAAAAGAAGTGTTACAAATAATACGATATGAAATTAAAAAATTAAAAATTGTGTTTAAAATCAAAATAGATAAAAATCAAACTAACTGAAATTGATACCTCAGTAACAGTATAATTTTGATAATTTTGAATGGATGCAATTTTAGAGTTACTACAAATAACTAAAATTTTTAAGGGCTTAGGTGTAAAAAGGCTTTAATATTACAACTTTTGGTGACTAAAATTTTTTCATTTTTGAATGAAGTTTGCGTTCGTTTAAGTTTCAGCGCATGCAGTAGAAATTTTTTCATTTTCAATGATTCCCATTAAAAATTAATATTTATTTCGAACGTTTTGTTCTAGAATAATTCAATTCATTTTTCGATTTTAGAAAAATTTGTCTAATGAGCTTTAATATTAAATTATAATTTTCTCATATAATAACAATTTAAAATTTCAGAAACATTGATTTTGAAAGATTCAATTTAGTTTTCAATTCCAAATTGTCAAATAATTACCGCTTGGAATTTAAAATTCTTCAAATTTAAAAGTTTTCCATTTTCAATTATTTACTTTTGAACGCTTTTCATTAAAAATCAGACAGCTTTAATTCCTTCAAATTTTAAATGATCCAATTTCCACACTTCCGATCTTAAAATATTCAATTTTTCACTTTTTGAAATAGTCCTATTTTCGAAATTTTATTCTGAAATCATTTAATTTCGTGATTTTTCAATTGCAAATAAAATTGTTCCATTTTTAGCGCTTTGAATTAGAAATTATACAATTCAACTCTTTTTTTCTAATTAAATTCTACAAAATCGTTCTACATATTGTATATATATTTTTTTAAATTTCAAACGCTTTCAATTCCAAATTACAAATTATTAATCATTGTTCTAAGAATTTTAATTTTTGATACTAAGGTTCTTGACCAGGTAATCAGGTTAATAATTGTCATGTTAATTTTTTTGTCTACTGGTCTAAAATCAATATTTTTTTAATATTGATTTTTTGAATTGTGAAAAATCGCGCCAAATACGTTGTTCTGAGGCCATACACATGAAACTTCCGAAATAAGCCGAAATGAGGCGAAGATAGCCGACCGGAGGAAAGATCCATGTTCGGGTTGTACACAGATCCGCTCGTCCTTAAACTGTAGGTCCCTTCAGAAAAAGCTAGTATCGTACCAAGGTGGGGCTCCTTGAAGGTCGAAGCCGATTCTGTGAAGACTCGAAAATGAGTCAGCGTTCTTCTTGCTCTTGGGGGCTCCTACAGGGGGCACCACGCTCGATGGTCTGTAGGGACACGGTATAGTGTTCACTATACCACTACAAACTAGCTATACCGAACGGTCGATACCACATGTCAGCAGTGTAGGGATCTGCGCTACCAGACATATTGTAACATCTAGCGCACGAGCGAGTTTCCATCTCCAAACTCCCTACTCCTAGTTCCCGCCTTCCTCGGTGTTCCCGCTTCAACCGGCGTATCCCTACTCCTCGACTTTCTCGTCGCCTCTCTACTCGAGCTACGCTCGACATTACTCACTGTCCGGCCGACTCATCGATCACACGTTCCGACTGAGGACGTGCAATGTCTTCTTCACTTGAATAAAGTTTCATTATATTTGTTGAGTTTAAATGTGGTGATAATTATTTCACAAACCTCCTACTTAGCAATCATGGTAGTTTCAATGGTCTCAAGCTCTCTGCTAACTTAAATAATCTCTTGACCATGATTGCTGAAAACAATTAGTAGGACGCCATAATTACAACGTATGGCAAATACCTACAAGTCGCTGGCCGATTTCAAGTAATGAACACACACACACACACACACACACACACACATACACTTACATAACACACCAGAGCAGTGCTTCGAATCAGTGTATCTACCTGATGACCTCAGAGGGATCGCTCCGTACACCCCAGCCTGCTAGGGAGTCTGCCGAATGGCAGAGTGGATGAGGATCACTTTGCCTGATCAATAAAGGAGGAGGCTGTTTAGGGCCCTTCCACACGATTACAGATCCGCAAGTTGCGGAATTGCGCAAGTCATGAGTTGTGAAAATAGCGAATTTTCCGTTATCGGAAAAATCTCCGAATGGCGGTAATTTGAAAGCTCCATTTTTTTTTAAATAGAAAATTTAATGTTTTTCAAATTATAGGCAAGTGTATTGAGCTAAAAATCATTGTGTAGGAATAAGGTCAATGAATTAAATACATTTTTCAATGTTTTGATGGAAAGAAACAAGCCCTTGCCAAATCATATGATTTCTCTTCAAGTTATGTGCAGTGGCGGACTGGCCATAGGTTGGGATGCGGGAAACCCCGCTGGCGCCCACCCTATCAGGCGCCCCCCTAAGGCATGTATATAGTACTGCTGCGTCGTGGAAAATATATTTGTTAATGAAAATCAAAAAATCATTATAAAAGTGGCACAAAAAACAATGGTGGTTTCTGCCTTTTTTTTTTTTTTTTGCTTTTCAGGAAGGCGCCCCTATATATCGACTTCCCGCGGACGCCCCAAGGTACCCAGTCCGCCATTGGTTATGTGTACATACGTTTCGGATGTTCCCTGATTTGTATCGCACTTTCAACAAAATAATATGTTTTTTTTTGCACAAGAGGTAAGTGTTTTTCATATTTGTTAACATAAAAATATTATGCTTTCACAAACAACAGCCTTTATACGGGTGTCTAAAAATTCCCGGGACGGTTGGATATTTCCTCAGGTAAAATATTTTTCAAAAAAGCGAAGGTCATTCCTGAAGTAAATTTCAACGAGGAATTCAATGGTGACCTTCATTTTGACCTTGAAGTTGCCCTTCATAGCTTTTTGAAGGTCAAGTTTGTTTTTTTAAAATGGAAACCCCCTTTTTTACATCTGCAATCGATAGAGCGGAAAATTCTACGTTCAGATACGTACCCAAGTCATAGGTCAATTGTAACGTTTCAGGTCATTTAAAGTTTATTTGAAATTAACAACGTTTTCCAAGAGGTCAGCGTAATTCCTGAAGTAAATTTCAACGAAAAATTCATTGGTGAGCTCTTATTGATCTTGGCTACAGCGTTTTGAATATTGTAAATCATTATAGGAAATTTTCCATTAAAATTTCCAGGAGTTCTGGTGAGAGTTCTGTTCCTCCTCAAAGAGTTATATCGAAAAGTCCTGTACCGTTTTTCGATACCTAAGTGAATACCTAAGGCGATACCGTAAGTCCTATACCGTTTTTCTATCTCCATACGAATATTACGAATCGAAACTAAATTTACGTATTACGAGTACATACTTACTATCTTTTGCTAAGAGATTATTATGGCGCAAGCTAAAATTTCGGAACGAGAGAGGGTATTTGTATTAATGATGCGTGGTTGGGGATATCGAGTTCGATCTTATGATCAAGTTCGTTTGCTTTTTAATCGCACTTTTCGTAATGGAGAAGGGTTAAATCCTGTCTCAAAATCAACAATTGAAAGAACTGTAAAGCGCTTTATGAATCATAGATCTATCAAGGACCTTCAGATAACTGGTCGGCCAACATCTGCAGGATTTCAGGAGACGCAGATGGTCATAGCCCAAGCATTTGTCGAAAACCCACACCTTCGTTTACGTCAAGCTAGTGATGAGCGTGACGTTGCTCCTGAGACAGTGCGAAATATTTCAAAAAGCATTAATTTCCATCCTTACAAAGTTCATCTGGTACAAGAGCTCAATGAAGACGATCTTGATCGTCGGGTTGAAGTTTGTGAAATTATGATGGACAGAATTGATAGAGATCCTTGTACAATACAGTATTTTCAGATGAAGCTACTTTCACTTTAAAAGGTGAAGTTAACAGGCAACATTGTAGATATGGGTCCGACACAAATCCTGATTGGATGTTGGAGAGTCACACACAATATCCACAAAAGATTAATGTTTGGGCCGGTATCTTAAATGATACATTAACAGGCCCTTTCTTCATCGATGGAAATCTCAATGCCCGTGCATATGAAGAGCTTCTCAGAAACCAAATTGTACCAAGAATAAGGGAGATTACAGGCGATAATTTTCGAAATATTTGGTTCCAGCAGGACGGAGCAGCTGCTCATTACGGTAGGGTGGTTCGAGCATATTTGAATATTCAGTTCCCTCATAGGTAGATTGGAAGAAGGGGTGAAATCGAGTGGCCTGCTAGATCTCCTGATCTGACGCCTCTCGACTATTTTCTGTGGGGTTATTTAAAGAGCAAAGTATACTCAACGCAACCCCAAAGCTTAGACGAATTGCAGAATCGGATTCTGCAAGGGGCTACTTTGATTGATAGGGAGATAATTCGTAATGCTGTAACTCATTTTTACAATCGCATAGCTTTTTGTCAAGAAGCTCAAGGCTTTCAGTTTGAATATCTTCACTGAAGCGTGAGAAGCAAGGGGACTCACGCTAATCAAGCACCCCGAAACGTGAGAGGCAAGGGGACTCACGCTAATCAAGCACCCCGAAACGTGAGAGGCAAGGGGACTTACGCTAATCAAGCACCCCAAAGGGAACAGAATTTACTACGTCCACGTCGTTGTTCCTGGGTAATGCTAAACGTAAACGTAAACTGCTTGGAAAAAACCTTGAAAAAACCTTGAAGATCATCACCAAGATCAATACAGAGCTTAGCAATGAATTTCTCGTTGAAATTTACTTCAGGAATTACACTGACCTCTTGGAAAACTTTGTTAATTTCAAATAACCTTTAACTGACCTGGAACGTTACAATTGACCTATGACTTGGGTACGTACTTGAACGTAGTATTCTTCGCTCTATCGATTGCAGATGTGAAAAAGGGGATTTCCATTAAAAACAAACAAATTTGACCTTCAAAAAGCCATGAAGGTCAACTTCAAGGTCAAAATGAAGGTCACCATTGAATTCCCCGTTGAAAAGTACTTCAGGAATTGCACTGACCGCTTGGAAAACTTTGTTTATTTCAAGTAACCTCGAATTGACCTTGAACGTTACAATTGACCTATGACTTGGGTAAATATCTGAACGTAGTATTTTTCGCTCTATCGATGGCAGATGTGAAAAAGGGGGTTTCCATTGAAAAAAAACAATAAATTTGACCTTCAAAAAGCCATGAAGGTCAGCTCCAAGGTCAAAATGAAGGTCACCATTGAATTCCCCGTTGAAAAATACTTCAGGAATTGCACTGACCTCTTGGAAAACTTTGTTCATTTCAAATAACCTTTAATTGACCTTAAGCGTTACAATTGACCTATGACTTGGGTATGTACCTGAACGTAGAATTTTCCGCTCTATCGATTACAGATGTAAAAAAGGGGGTTTCCATTTAAAAAAACAAAGTTGACCTTCAAAGAGCCCTGAAGGTCTACTTCAAGGTCAAAATGAAGGTCACCATTGAATTCCTCGTCGAAATTTACTTCAGGAATGACCTTCATTTTTTTGAAAAATATTTTACCTGAGGAAATATCCAACCGTCCCGGGACTTTTTAGACACCCTGTATATAAGTATGTATGTATGTATGTATGTATGTATGTTTATTGCCTTCAAGAATACAAGATTCTGTGGCAAGGAAAGGCCACTATTACAAAAATCGATAAAATAAAGATAAGTATCAAAATAAAAGAAAAGTTATAATATCGTATGTACAATATGTTGTTAGGTTATACTGGTTGAGTTCGAGCAGTGTATTATTCGAATAGAGAGAAAGCTCTGATTTTTAAACATCAATCGACAGGCTTGTTCATGATAATTTATTATGTTAACAACTGTCAAAAGCAATTACCTGATGTGCACGAATATACTAGTTTGTGTGAGAAGCAAGAAAAAAGAGGAAACACCCGAAACTCATGCATACATAACTTTGAGAGAAATCAGCTGATTTGGCATGGGCTCGTTTCTTCTCATCAAAACATTGAAAAATGTTATTAATTCATCGTCTTCATTCTTCCATAATCATTTTCAGCTCAATAAACTTGCCTATAGCTTGAAAAACATTCAATTTTCTATTTAAAAAAAATGGAGCATTCAAATTACCGCCATTCAGAGATTTTTCAACTGACGACAAAATCTCTATTTTCACTATACTCATGACTTGCGCAAGTCCGCGACTTGCGGATCTGTAATCGCGTGAAAGGGCCCTTACAGCGCGATAGGTATCTGGCACCTGAGAGGTATAATCTCATAGAACTTTGATAACAACGAAAACCCACAAGATCCAAAAACACTCGGCGAAGGATGGCCGGATTCGGAGTACTGCCTTGAGAATGAACACGGGTGTGGCACAATAAGCTTTATAGTTTGAGCGCCAGGGGTTGGGATCTCACGGGCCCCCCGCCTATATTACAACTAACTAACTATTTTTTGTCCATGATCTGTTTGGCGTGCATGCTACTAGAAAGAAATGATTAGTTTCTGCAAAATTACTTGAAAAATAATGGGCAAGTTACACTTTTGCTTTTTGAATTTGAAAGTCTGAACTAAAGTTTGAGGTAGTCCGAATGTTAAGTCGCAAATATTAGCTAGACCTTGCATTTTGTGATGAAAGCATTTTTTTTGCATGAGTATTTTGGAGGCCGCCTATATGGAACCGATTTTGAGTTGTAGCCACTTTGAGCCTCCATGTGGAAGCCTCATACTACAAATTTTTATTTGAAAAAAAATCAATATTAACCGTACAAATGAAATAACTGCACTAATATTTTACGTCTCTTTTGAGTAATTTCTCACGTTAAATCCATTGGCGTGGTTATTCTTAGCAAGAGTTTAATATTTCTTAATTCGCTTATGACAAATTTTGTAATAAAATATTTTGCAACTAACTTCTTATACTGAAAGTCATTGCTGGTGGTGCAGCAAAAATTACATTAGTCTTATGTTGTATGTCTATCTTTAGTAGTTTAACCATGGGCTTAAACTTTCCGTGTGGAAAAATTTCGTGGCAGTCTTGAATCGTTCTATAGTCAGTACAGTTTTTCTCAAGCCTGTCTATTCACGCAATACTCGACTGGCGCTGTCTTATTTTTGCTACTTGTTTGATTCAAAACTTTCTGCTGTCTAGTCCCCGTCTTGGCGGTACCTAGGTGTTCGTTGCGAATTAGAATATATGAAGACTGTCCAGATTTTAGCTAGTTTTTAGACAAAGTCACTGCTTGGACCGAAACAAAAATTATAGAAGTGAATTAAAAAATAATAATTTTCGAATAAAAGATTTAGGAAATTACAAATACATAATTGCACAAATGCTCAAGTAATAATCAAATGTACACTATTACATATTTAACCCTTAGTGCCCGACAAGTGTACCACAGACACTTAACAAATTTTGACAATAAACGGTGTCGGCCCTGATTTAGCTGGCTCCCCGCGCATCTCAGTACCTTCCAGTCAAGTCACGCGGAAGTGGCCGATAAAGTCAGAGTGGACCTTCGGTGCAACGTGTTCGTGCTACATGTCAATGAAAACAAAGGTAGGTGTTTCTCAGACAATTTGTCGGACAGAGTGGACTATTTATATAAATCGACCATGCGTTTCAGAGCTTTCTGAACAAATATATGGTTTAGTGTGTGTGACTGTATTTGTGTGTCCACAAATTCTTGCATCACTAGTTGGATTTTCATCCGGTTGAGATGAAATTTTCGGAGAATGTGCCACATATAATTGACAGACTTTTTGATATATTTCACTATCCATACATTTGCTGCTACTGGAAAGTATAAGTATTTCAGTCAATTCAAAGACCTAAAATTGTTTTAAATCGTTTTCATTGTTGAAAGATAATAAAGATATATGTAGAAAACAATTTTGATCATTTAAACCAGGTCAAGGGGTACAAAAATATGAAAAATACGAATTTTAGGGAATAAGTGTCTGTTAGACACTTAGTCGGGCAGAAGCGCCAAAAAAACCATGTCGGGCACTAAGGTTTAAGATAATTAAAAATAATTATATTGAAGGTGATTGAAATCATAATATGAGAGTGCAATGAGAGGAAAAACATTTGAATGTAGTGCTTTGCGAAAATTCTCATTTAAAATAGGAAATTCAGTGCCGAATGACGTCGTATGCGCCGAGGTTCATGAAGATAATAAGATTCATAAATCTCATCCCAGCTGAAAATTCCTGTACAGGAACCTCGGAGGATCTTGCACATGTTCCTGTACACGAAACTGCACATGAACCTGTACAGGTAATCTTGACGGTTCCTGTGCAGGAATTTGGCGAAGGAAACTGTACATGATCCTGCAAAGGAACGTTTATAGGATCCTTTACAGAAAGCCATTGCGAAAACTGATGTCGCTTACAGCTATAAACTTGTCTTCCTCTTATTCTCTTAAAGAACCAACTCACTATCTAGAGAGCCAAGCCACCAGCGAACCCTCGCGGATTAGTTCCAATGCAGGTTCATGTATAGGATCCTGAACATGTTCCTGTACATGAACCCACACCTAAATTGACTCTGTGAAGGAACCTGTACAGGAACATTCAAAGGTTAGCTTGTATACAGGTTCCTTTGCAGGATCATGTACAGTTTCTTTCGCCAAATTCCTGCACAGGAACCGTCAAGATTACCTGTACAGATTCATGTGCAGTTTCGTGTACAGGAACATGTGCAAGATCCTCCGAGGTTCCTGTACAGGAATTTTCAGCTGGGATAATTTGTTTTACCTAAGGAAAATATCTCCGTTCTGCTGCCCGGAGACCCGTGTTCGATTGCCGCCAGCGCTGATTTCTTCTAACAAGATGTTTTCTCTTTCTGCTTAGAATGCATGACTAATATCTAATTGAATATCTAATGTATAAAATTTATAAAGGGTGGTAATGTAATATATACAAATATATAGATAGAATTAAAAAAAAAGTTAAACAACCACCGCAGGGTACCACTAAGAGCAACTGCCATCTAAAAAGAAAATGTCAATAGCCCCCAATAGAACCGCGGTACAATACACCTATGGCCACGTCTCACATCCGTGAGATGGGTGGTCACAGGGCACGTCGAAATCACAACGACAGGCCAGTGAAACCCTCGTGTGTCTGGAGGACACGAAGCGACCCAAGGATGATAGCTTTCTGCATCCATCTCGCAAGTGCCTTGGCATATTTTTGGCACGCGGGTATGGCTTTAAGGTTACGAACCAGTGATAATTTAGCACCTCCGAGAGCACCTATCACAAGGGCAATTACTCGTACCGAATATTTTGGGTACAGTCGTTGCAGCTCTCTTTTAAGGTCTTGATACCTCTCCTCTTTTTCTTTCTCCTTTGCAGTGATGTTGTATTCGGACGGAGCCGAGAATTCGATCACGAATATCGTTCGATTCTCGAAGTCTTGGAGAACAATGTCAGGCCACGAGTGCGCAACGGAGACTGCTGTCCGAAAATCGTAGTTCCAGAAAATCTGGCACTTCTCGTTTCGGACAATTGACTCTATATCCCTTGGAGCGTTCGGCAGGGCGGGGTCGCGACCAGCACCGTAAGAGCGATAAAGGTGGTAATAAAGTACTCTTAGGGCCGCATTATGTCTATAGATATACGTTGTTCCTGCGTGGGTCGGACACCCCGATAGTATGTGTTCTAGGTACTCAGCGTGTGCACGACACGCTCTGCACCTATCACTGGGAACTTCTTGACATAAAATGCGGGCGCGGTATGCTAAGGTGGAGATTACACCGTCCTGGCATGCGAAAATGAAGCCCTCTGTACCTGAATTGAGCCCTGATGATATGAGGAAAGCAAAAGTTTGCTCCTTTGACAAGGACTGTTTTTCTACATTTCTGTGAAAGTTTCCGTGCATATGCTTGTCGAGTAGCTCTTGGTGAAATTTTCTAACCTCTGCTTTCTTTACTTCGGCTTTTAGACGTGAAGCATCTAGATGGAGTAATGCACTTTCCTCACTTCTGATGTTGAAATTCAGGCCAAGGGCCTCGGCAGCTTGCTCCGCGGCTTTGTAAAGGAACGCTCCTTCGCCAATCATCTCGTGGTTTCTGACCATCTTTAGGAAGGGATCTCTGCCATTCGCAACTATGTAAGCTGTACTTAAAACAATTCGGTTATGAAGACATTGGAGATTCAGAAGTCCACGTCCGCCTTGACGGCGTGAAATGTATAATCGTGGAACTGACGAATTGATATGCAAGCTTTTATGCATATGCATGATCTTACGCGTGGTGACATCAAGGGCCTTAAGCTCGTTCTTCGTCCATTGAACCACCCCAAACGAGTAGAGTAGAACCGGGACGGCAAGCATGTTAATCGCAGATACCTTGTTCAACGCCGACAGATTGGAAGACCAAATCCGTCTAAGAAGATGCTTGTATCTGCTTCGGAGAGACTCCTTCACTGATGTCACGTCCTGAATGCGGCTTTGAGGCACTCCCAGGTATGTATAGGTCTCTCCAGTGTTAAGATGTCTAATAACACTTATATCTACAAGCTCAGGGTCCTTGGGAACGCCAGTAATCTTTCCTTTCTTCAAATGAATTTTGGCACACTTGTCCAAACCAAAGTCCATCCCAATCTCTCCTGTGTAGTTCTTGACGATATTTATAGCAGTTTGAAGTTTGCTTTTACCAGCGGCATAGATCTTCAGGTCATCCGTATAAAATACATGAGTTACCTTATGCTCACGCTGATTAGTGTCGCCACAGAGGTATCCAGGAGAATTTCGTAGTGCAAGAGATAGAGGCAGAAGTGTGATGCAAAAAAGCAAAGGGCTCATACTATCCCCTTGAAAGACGCCCCTCTGGAAGGTGACCTTGTTCGTCGTCAGACGATGATTCCTAGATGAGATGGTAAATCTAGTTTTCCAAAGAGGCATCAGTCTCTCTATGCATCTCACTATGTGTGGATGTACCTTCAAGCTTTCCAACAGACAGATGATAAGTCTATGAGAGGTTGAATCGAAAGCTTTCCGGTAGTCAATCCATGCCATTGACAGGACGCGCTGATGGGCGGCAGCGTCTTTACAGACACACCTGTCAATTAGCAGGTTCTCTCGACAGCCTGCTACACCTTTTTTCGAGCCTCGTTGTTCGTACATCTCTCGCCATACAGGCTCAATTCGTCGAACGATCCTGTTGTTTAGGACAGCTGTAAAGATCTTATACAGTATGTTTAAACAAGTTATTGGCCTGTAATTCTCTGGTCTGGACAAGTTGCCTTTTTTCGGTAGGAGTATAGTGCGTCCTAACACCAGCCATTGCGGAATGGGCGTCTCCGACTTCATATATGAGGTGAATATGCGGGCCAAATGTTGGTGTATAAAAGTAAACTTCTTCCACCGAAAGTTCTTAATACAATCTGGTCCAGCTCCGGAAAAGTTCTTCGTGCCTCTAAGTGCTTCTTTCACCTCTTCGGCAGTGACTGATGGGCACTCCTCCTCAGATTTTATGAGGCTCTCGCAAAACTCCTTGAAGCGGATGATATTGTCAGTATCATTTTTCAACTCTAGTGTTTTCGGGATCTTGTACATCTCTCTCCAAAAAGTCTCTACCTCCTTGGGCTTGGGTGGATTTTTTACAAAAACAGGGGGATCACTGAAGAGGCGTGATGGGTCAACAAGAAACTGTTGATTCTCCCTGTTCCATCTCTCCCTCTTCTGTATTCTCCTCCTTGCGTCAGATAACAGCCTTATTTTGTCAACAATATGCTGCTTGATTGTCAGCAGCTTTGACTTGTTCAGTGTGTGATTCAAGGTCCTTAGTTCTTGGGCGAACTTTCGAACCCTTTCCGTGAACGGTTTACCAGATGTTATGTAGTCAATCACACATTGAACACGGGACGCATTCTGTCTTGCCCATCCAATTTTCTTGTTCAGTCGATACAAGCGTCTTCTGGTCTTCTGATCCATCGTCGGTTTTAGCCTTCGATTTGAATCAGCCAAAGCTCTTGTAGCACCATAAACTGAGCAATTGATGGTCCAGAGGTCGGACTCTTGCGAGATATCTCCACGAAGGGAGGCATCCATTTCAGCCAGATCTTGGGGCTTAAGAGGAACTTGCATGTTGATGTTCCACCTTGTACTGAAATTGTGATCATCTTCCAAAAGGTGCCTGCTTTCTGCGGTTGGTCTTAATGTCTTTTCATTTTCGTCTGCAGCTTGTTCAAGCAGCGGTTGAGGAAGCGTTCCGCTTACATATCCATTTTTCCGGAGGTATTCGGCTTGATTTCGCAAAGACTGATGCGAAACGTAGTGAAGCTCTGGGTGTTTCTGGCACCACAGAGTATGCATACGCGCCATAAAGCCTCCGCGAACAGGGATAATACTGGCATCGTAGCAGTCTAGCACGTCATTCTTAAGTTGATCCGTCCACTGAATGTGAGCGTTTCGCCGGTTCGTCGTCGTGTTTCCATCTAAATTATTTTCAACACCCCGAACTCTAGGATGATCGGCATTGTTTGCCGATCCATTTTCGGGTGCTCTGCGCGTTCGATCGTGCTGAACTGCATCTACAACATTTTGGTGGTTTGTTGGTTTCATTGTTGTTCCCACGAGCAGCTAGGGAAAGGGTTTATCAATCCTTGTAGAGCCCCGCGTGCAAGGATAAGGCTGATACTCTGAGACGTCGCCCGGTATCCCAGAGTCATCGTTAAAGACACCTCACCCAGGTGCCATGCAGCTTTTGGCACGGTTCTCAAACTTTCGCTTAGGGGTTATTCCTTCGGGACCATCCCTGGACAATTGTCCGCGACTGCTTATTAATTATTGTACCCATATTCAGCAGAAACCCTCGGTACGGGGACCCTCTATCCGCAACCCGAGGACGCGTTCGGTGGCTTTGTCATAAGCCCTTCGGTTCTATTCCAAGGGAATCGAAACCGAAACCGAATGGTAGCAGAGCGTGGTTATATATATATATATATATATATATATATATTTATTTATTTATTTATTTATTAGGGTGGCCCAAAATGACGCACTTTCGATTTTTTATTTTTCCTGACTGGAAACCTGTTCCTCATACTGAGAAACTAATGTCCATTTTTTAAAATAATTTTCCAATAATATTTCGAGGTGTCGCATAGGTTATTATTTTCTTATGGAGTTTAACATAGAAAAATGTCAGTTTTTCTTCATGATCAAATATAATATATAAATTATTTGAAGAATCTAATGAAATTTTGGAAACGCCCTATTCAGTAATGAAGAAAGTGCTGTAAAAAAAGAGATATTAACAAAAATCATTTTGAGGATTATTTTTCAAGTCTCAAACATGGCTGTTTTTGCTTAAAATCACGATTTTCAAGAGCTTGTTTCAGACCCTAAATATTGTTTGTTATCGCTGAAAATTACAACAGTTGTTCCTCATAGAAACATATTATTTTATGGTGGGCGTGTTGCCTCGGCTCATCCATTCATGGTCTAATATAGTTTATACCTGCAAATTTCGCTCGAAATATCCATCCCAATCGTAAAGGCAGCAAATATGAATTTCGTATTCGAAATTATTAAAAATGGGATGTTTACATAAACTGATTAGTTTTTAATTATTATTTTTTTAAGATTTAACATTATCACCTCATAAAATTTGTTTGAATAATAAAAGATTATTATCCAATAACAATATTTACCGAATGTTTACAAACATTTGTTTTGTTTTGCAAATTGTTTAAACAAATAAATATTCTCAGTTATTTAAACATTTAAAATTATTCAGCGTAAAAAATTTTGTGACTGATAAATGGTTTTTATCGATATAAATATTTACTAACGATTTATTTTTCCTGAAAATTGTTTAAACAAATAATTATTTTCAATTATTCAAAGATTAAAAATTGGAAGCATCAAAAATTTTCTAACTAATAAATTGTTTTTATCGATAACAATATTTACTAACAATTAATTTGTTATAAAAATTATTTAAATAAATGATTTTTCTCAATTATTTAAACATTGGAAATTTGAAGAATTAAAAATGTTCTAACTAGTTCATAGTTTTTATCGATAACAATATTTACCAACAATAATCTTTTCATAAATATTGTTTAAACAAATAATTATTTTTAATTTTTCGGCCATTAAAAATTTGAAGCATCCAAAATGTTCTAACTAATGAATTGTTTTTATCGATAACAATATACAATAACAATAAATTACCTATAAAAATTTTTTAAACAAATAATTATTTTTAATTATTCAGACATTTAAAATTTAAAGCTTGAATATATAATAAAGCTCGATAATAATATTCACTAACAATTGATTTGTTGTAAAAATTGTTTTAACAAATCATTATTCTCAATTAATAGTATAATATAATAAATAGTTTATTGTTTTTATCGATAACAATGTTTAATAACTAATAATTTTGAATGAAAATTGTTTGAATAAATAAATTTATTTTTGTAAAAAATGAGTGAAACTATCATATTTATATATGATTACACTAAGTTATTAATGTATATAATTAATTTTCATAAAGACATTTGTTTAAATAATCATTACATTGATATAAACAGCAAAAAATGTAAAAGATTGAATTTATTGGACAGCACAAATATCTACACAATCAAGCCATCTTAAAGGCGTTGGAACCAGAACCAAGCCTCAAAAATTAAATTGCCTTATTTTACTAGATGAATGCTAGAATTATATCTTTTTTAGATAATTAGAGCTTATTACTGTTTGAATAAAATCTGTATCTGTATCCGTAGTGAAAAATTGTCTGATTTGAATACTTTTTGAGTACAAAGTTTTTTTTTCATTCGAACGCGAGCATTCAAAAAAATATTTCACACGAAAAGTATTGAAATTAGCAAAGCATTATCGAAGCAGAATCTAATATTTACAGACGAAAAATGAAGTTTTTAAACGACTCATTAAGTGGCGCTCTGTCACACTCGGGGTACAATCGACGATGCTCTTTCACAACTTGCATCAGAGCTTGTTTTCCCTGTTCGTCTTTTGTTAACCCTTAAACTGTACACCTCAAAATAATTACGTTAGCTGCACCGTGGGTGTTTGACACCCAGATATTTAAACTTGTATAACTGAGCCAGATTTCAATATTTTATCACCAAATTTGGATGGGATGTAGAATTATACGTCTTTCTGTAAATTTCGTTGGTTTTATAACGATATAATTTTTTTCAAAAAAGGTATTTATTTTGCGAAATGAAAATTCAACTTTTGACTAAAAACAAACAGTGTATTTTCCATGCTAAAATCAATTGATTGATACATAAAAGTCTAATGTTACATAAAAGTAAGGAAGAGCGAGTACTCAAATGTACTGTACTCACTAATACACTCACAAACAACCGCCAGATGTCGGCACATATCCCCTTATATCGAATTTAATATAGAATATTAGAGGCCAAAGTTGGCTCTGGGTGTTTGACACCTACGGTGCAGTTTAAAGGTTGATAACAAATTATATTCTTTGATTAAAGCAACACCACGTTCTGCTCTGTCGTTTACTACAGGTAAATTCTCTACGAGACGCAATCCGCGATTATAATCGTCCCTCAGAATCCATGTTTGCGGATCAGCATGCAAGAAATCAGTGTCGATACCCAATTTTTCAAAAAATAACATCGTGTTCTTTGTAACGAAATAATCCAGAGTTAAAGATTTTAGATTCTATTTTTCGCTTGCTGAAAGTTCTTTCCGTTTGAGAAATTTTTCGTTACCAGGACGTTCTTTAATTGCCTCTGACATTTTTCGTTTACAATCAGTGGATACAGCCTTGTCAAAAAAAGCCAATCCAATTAATTGTTCGCCTAAATACCAGAGGTGCCGCTCAAGTTTCTTCAAGGAAACTTGACAAATTTTCTAGCTTACAGCGTTACAATTTGTAAGACTTTTGAGAAACTCGAGATCGCTGTTTGCTGCTTTTAATGGGTTGTGAGTTGTAAACCAAACCTTCAAATGCATAAATATAATAAAACAACTGATTTCTCGAATGCCTGCCGTTTCTTTGGAACTCATATGGAACTGATTTCTGAACAAATATATTTTCAAAGCGTAAATTGCTTTCGCCATCCATCTGGCATGATGGACTGCTCCTGGTTTTCTGAATGAAGTTTCTTTAGGACATTGTTCTCACAAAAAAATATCACTAATTCCAATAGCTCGCGGTAATCACCCCGAGGAGCTGCTTTTTCTGTAACAAAAATAAAATATCTATGTAGTGTAAAATAAATAACAAAGTTTTTGGTCAATATCACTGAGTTTGGAAACATGCAATCAATAATAAATTACAGCAACAAAAAGTATTTCCAAATCTTACCTCTAGTTTCAATCTCTCCGTGGCAAAGTAAAGAAGGTTCTCTTTTTCATCTTTCATTATTTGTGGTATTGAAGGATCATCCAAGCCGCATTCAAAATTATTTTTGTCAATACTCTCCCACTCAGCTTCGAAGCGCTTAAATAACAAAACATCTGGACCACCAGTAGGTCCCATACATTCTTCGAAACTTGCTTTCAATATTATTTCGTATATGTGATGGCGACAAGCTAAATGTAAAAGATTTTTCTTTAATTCGTTCTCCAGAAGAACGCAGGCACCACTCAATTCGCCCGTGTTGGACGAAGTAGTGTCGAAACACAAACCACAAACATCGTCTTGAATATTCCATTCTTTGAGGAGGTCAACAATTGCATTCGCTTGTGCTTCACCAGTTCCACTTTGAAGTTTTGGAATTCCTAGTAATTGATCGATTCCTTCCCCGGAAACGACAACAGGAAGGCGGTCCACATTATGGTTTTGATTTTCTTGATCTGGTAGGAGTTTCCCGTCCCATTGAAAAATAAGTTTTGTAGTGGGTAAAAAATTATTTTTTATTTCACCAGCCAGCTCTTGCCTGTGAGTCTCTCTGACCCTTCTTAAGGTTTCACGGCTTAATCACAAGTCTTCCAGTCGAAATCCTAAGCTTTGAGCAACAGAAGAGATGACACGTGCAGCCATTCTATCGCTTACTTTTCCTCTGTCCAAACTGGCTGTTAAATCATAAGTTATTAACTTCATTTTTTTCGGGAAACGAGGTGAATCAGCTGACTTCGCAATATGTGGCAAAAGAGGCTCCTCAATGTTTCCAAACAAATCTTCAATGTTATTATCTTCTTCTTCATCTGACCAAATGTAATTACACAGATTTGAAAATATAGCACTATTCTGTTTCCTCGCTGCAATAGAAAAAAATTCCAATATTATCATGTAAAAAATCGGATTTTCTGTAGTTCACGTTATTTACATGTATTATATACCGGACATTTCAAAACATTTCACAGAATTTCAAAAATTTCCCAGATTTCAGAAAGATTTTCCCAATATTTTATAGACTTCCATAATAATTTTAAGATGTTACAAAATTTTCATCGATTTCAATGGTATTTAAATGTCTCAAAATATGTAACAAATATTTTTAAACATTTCACAAAAAATTCACTGATTTAAATGATATTTAGAAGATTTAAAAGAAATTCACATTTTTGTGAAAAATGTCACAAATATTTAGAAACATTTTTTTTTTAATTTCACTGATTTAAGTGATATTTAAAAGATTTCAAAGAAATTCACAAATATTTCGAAAAATGTCACAAATATTTTAGAACATTTTACAAAAATTTCACTTATTTAAGTGATATTCAAAAGATTTCAAAGAAATTAACAAATGTCTCAAAAAATGTAACGAACATTTTTAAACATTTCACAAAAAATTCGCTGATTTAAATGGTATTTAAAAGAATTAAAATAAATTCACATTTTTTTCAAAAAATGTCACAAATACTTAGAAACAGGTTTTAAACATTCCACTGATTTAAGTGATATTCAAAAGATTTCAAAGAAATTAACAAATGTCCCAAAAAATATATAAAATATTTTTAAACATTTTACAGAAAATTCACTGATTTCAATGATATTTAAAAGATTTCAAAGAAATTCACAAT
>CAKNXH010061132.1:0-38780 GCA_932178445.1 Andricus quercusramuli
GTGGTGAGTTCATCAAAAATCTTCCGGATATCTGGAAAAGAGAGTTAAGGGTAATAATACAAAAAGGATGGGAAAATGGGACGCTGAGGGAAGGCTGGAATGTCGCACGAATTTTTCTAATTCACAAGGGAGGGGACAAAACTGATGTTAAGAATTATAGCGGAATAACACTTTTGGATCTGGGTTACAAAATTTTAGCAGTAATAATGACAGACAGACTCAATAGCTGGTTAGAGGAGGAAGGTAAACTGAAGGAGAGTCAGGGGGGATCAGAAGAAGGAGAGGGACCAGGGAGCAAATCTTTATATTAAACTCACTAGTGGGCAATAGAATTAAAAACAAGGGAGGGAATCTGTACGCAGCCTTTATTGATCTGAAAGCAGCCTTCGATACAGTAGATAGAGACCTTCTCCTGGAGAAATTGTGGAAAAAGGGAGTTAGAGGGAGTTTTTATGACATGGTAAAGAGCATATACAAGAACACAGAAAATGAGATAATTCCGGGAGAGGGAATCACAGATAGGTTCGTAACAGGGAGAGGGGGAAGACAGGGTTGCCCCCTCAGTCCAGCACTTTTTAACATATTCGTTGACGATATTCATGAGGAATGGGAAGCTAAGGAGTGGGAGGGCGGTAATAGGAAATGAGAAAGTTTTCTGCTTGAAATACGCCGATGATATAGTGATTGTTGCTAATGATGGAGGAGAACTAAGCAGTATGCTCAGGACAGAAGAAAGATACTTCAAGGACAATAAACTGGAGATGAACGTAGATAAAACGAAAATAGTTATATTCAGGGAGCGAGGCAAGAGGAAAAAGAGGGAGAAGTGGATGATTTACAATAAGAAATTAAGGTAGTCAACAGCTTTAAATACATGGGATTCTGGTTCTCGTCAAAAAACACTTACGGGAACCACATTAGAAAAATGTCAGGGAAGGAAATTCAAGCAACAAACGCGGCATGGGGGATAATGATGAGAGCAGAGCTAAGGTCTTTGAAAGGTAGATTCTACGTTTTAAATACACTAGGGAAATCTGGGGCAACCTATAGAGTGGAAATTTGGGGACTAACTAGAAGGGATGAATTAGAAAGAGTGCAGGGAAAGATAATCAAAATGGGGATGGAAGTCACTAGAAATACACCTGACTGCTTATGGAGGGAAGAAAGCGGAAAGGAAAGCCTATACTTTGAGGCAAAACGTGGGGTTCTCCTGTTTTGTGTTAGAATTTGCAACCTAGCCGAAGACAGACTAGGTAAAGTCTGTCTGGAAGAAGAACTCAGGGCGATTAGAAATAGATACCCGTCCAACTGGGGGAGGGAGTTATTAGCTGCGGTAGAAGAGGAAGGGGACGCAGAATTGTTAGACTTCATGGGGAATGAAACTTTCAAGAGTGAAATGTTCGAGAAAAAATTGGTGGAGCATCTAAAGAAGGGAAAGGACAGAGAAAAAGGATAAACATGAATAGAATTCAGAAATCCAGTTTTAATCCGGGATATAAGTTTATTGAAAGAGAGGGGGGAGATTAAAGCTACTGGGAAGACGAGAGCAAAACCTGGGGGGACAAAGTCACATGGGCAAGAATGTGCTGTGGTAACACGAGAAAGGCGGGAAATAAAAGTTACCTAGAAGTTACATGCAGGCTATGTGGGTAACTGCAAGAAAACTTAGAACATATCTTGAACTGTGATGCAGCGAAAGCAGCTTTACAAGATCACTGGGAAAGGTGGAGTGATCTTGAGTGTGAGGAGTCAATCTGGACAATCATGGGGGGGAAGCCAGTGTCAGAACTTTGTAAATACGTGAGTGTGTGGGAGAAACTGATGAGGACAAGGGATAAGGGATAACAGAAACGCAAGGAGGGGGGGGGGGGAGAAACTAATGATCTTGAATATGATCTCAAGGAGTATCCACCCTTGAACTGGTCCGATCGCGTACTGTGCCGGCTTCGCGAGTACCCAGTTTAATATCTATTTTTTTTCTCTCTATTATTCAAGTCCCCAGTATCTGGCGAAAAAAGGCTTATGGGCCGGGGCAATCTCAAGACGAGAATATCAGCCTCCTTTACTGCTGGACTAGGTGTCGTAGATAATTGTGTGATAGGCGTCGCGTATAATTGTGTGATTCTGCATTTAGAGACATTATTAAAAGGTGATACCAATGTATTATTAGAAGCATAAGAGAGATGCGGCATTGTTATAGTAGTAATAAGGGAACTGATACTCTATTTACATGATCATATTATTTGTTACAATATTATTATTAGCATAATATTTTATTGATACTCACACAGATTGTCTTTAATATTGAGTGGGGAACGGGGAAAGGGGAAACAAAATGTAAAATGCTGAAAAGATATACATGTAGAATAAATAAATAAATAATAAAGAAACGTTTTGGAAGGTTGAACGTTTAAGAGATTTAACGGTGTTTATCGAGTCGGGTTCGTACACTAAATGGTGTTTATGGGGTTGGCGAGATGAAGAGATTTTTTTTAGTGGGATTGATAGAGGACAGTCTCCTTAACGTTTACTACCTAGTTTTTAGTTTGTAACCTTCTAGTCAATACAAGGAAGGAAAAATAAATATAAGGGTGTTTATCAGGTCGTCAAGTTAGAAGCTTAAAAATGACACGTAAAAGAAAATGTAGAACAGTAAGACTTATTTATCACGAAGGACACAAGGACGCCAATATCATCAACGTTTTCAAAAGCCGTAAAAATAATAATAAACAAAGGTTTTGGCAGGTTGAGTGTTTGAGATATTTGACGGTTTTTATCGGGTCGCGTTCGTACATTAAATGGTGTTTATGGGGTCGGCGAGATGAAGAGATTTTGTCTATTGGGATTAATAGAGGACAGTCTACTGAGACGTTTAATACCTATTTTTTAGTTTGTAACCTTCTAGTAAATGCGTGGGGAAAAAATACATATAACGATGATTATCAGTTAGTCAAATTAGAAGCTTCAAAATGATACGTAAAAGAAAATTTAGAACAGTGAAACTTATTTGCATGGAGAACCCAAGGACGCCAATATTATCAACGTTTTCAAATGCCGTAGAAATGATAATAAACAAATGTTTTCTTAGGCAAATTCAAAGATCGCTGCAAAGAATGTGATGCAATACTTGAATGTATACGTGAAGAGGAGAACTTCCGACATAATTCGAATCTATACGCCGTTAGTTTTGAGCTGGTAATAGCTTGTGGCAGTTCAGATTATTAGGCACAAAGTTTCAGACTATTTTACAAGTAGTGGCGTAAATTAATGAGGAGTGAACTGAGATTAGGATACCTTACATGCGACGTCACTGAATATGCTTCTGAAAAATTTGGCTAAGCAGACTATGAGCTATGACATTCCAAAGAAGGACAAGAAGTAAAAGTGGAAGTGAAAGTAGCATTAGAAGTAAAAGTAGAAGTGAAAGTAGAAGTAGAAGTAGAAGTAAAAGTAGAGGTAAAAGTAGCATTAGAAGTAAAAGTAGCATTAGGAGTGAAAGTAGCATTAGAAGTAAGGATATAGTTAGAGTAGGATAAAGTAGGAGTAGGGTAGAGTAGAAGAACAGTAGGGTAGAGTAGGAGTATGGTAGGAGTTCGGTAGGAGTAGCGTAGGAGTATTGTAGGATAGGAGTATGGTAGGATACGAGTAGGGTAAGCGTTGGGTTGGAGTAGGAGAAGGGCAGTGTAGAGTACCAGTAGTGTAGAGGTAGCAGTAGTGTAGAGTAGTAGGATAGAATAGGATCAGTGTAGAGTAGAGTAGGAGTAGGGTAGAAATAGTGAAGAAGAGGTATTAATTTTAATATGTAAAGATTTGATGCAGATATAACAAATCAATATTGTATACATTAATACCTAAGATATATTTTCCGTTGTAAATTATCCTTCTTGTACAGTTATGTAAAGCATTTTTACATACTTTTGAAATTAAGAATGTTTTCTTGGTATATTAGGGTGCTTATTGGGTCTTTTATACATAAATATATTCATTGACCCAATAAGCACCTTTATGTCCATGACACGTTAGATGTAAAGCGTGAATTGGAGTTTATGAATATTTCTGTAATTAGTTGAAAAGTCTATGCGAAGGGATAATTTTAGTATGTAAACAATTTTTGCAGATATAACAAATCAATATTTTATTCATTTATAACAAAGATATACTTTCCGTTGTAAATTAGCTTTCTTGTACCTAATATCACTTTTATATGGTTATCTTAAGCATTTTTACATAATTTTTAAACTAAAAATGTTTTTCTACATATGAAGGTGCTTATTGGGCCTTTCATGTATTTATATTTCCCGACCCAATAAGCACCTTTATGTCCCTCACACATTAGAGATAAAACGTACTTTATCGGGTCCTCAATATTTAAATTGAATTTTTCTTCCACTGTGGCTATTACATACTAAATTGAAGTTCATAGGTATTTCTGTAATTAGTAGGGCAGTCTATGTAAAGCGTTGATTTTATTATGTAAACATTTTCTGCAGATACAAAGAATCAATATTGTATACATTTATACCAAAGATATATTTTTCGTTGTAAGTTAGCTTTCTTGTACCTTACATCACTTTTATTTTGTTATGTAAAGCATTTTTACATGTTTCTTATACTAAAAATGTTTTTATGATATATAAAGGTGCTTATTGGGTCCGACCCAATAAACACCGTCTAACATATGAAATTTATCGGGTCGGACACATTAAACCCGCAATGACCCGATAAACACCACTATTTCTTCATTTCCCTCTTACTATTGGCTAGCTAGCAACAGCCAAATCCTAAATTAAAGATCCTGTAAAAACATATAGCATTAGACTTTTACAAAGAAATTATAAAAATATACTAACGCACGCGAACACTTTAAAAGTCGCGAAAGGAGGAAGAGTCGATTTAATTGGACAGAAAGTAATCATAATTATAATCATTCATTCCCAAAATTAAGCGATCAAATAAGATAATACACCAGATAATTTAGGAAAAATTGACGAAAAAAATAATTGTTTGCCAAAAGATATTGTCGAGCGTAACGAAAGCCAAAAATTTCAACTAGAAGAACTTTTAGAACATGGAATTCAAGTAGATTGGGAAAAGGACGTACGGGGACTCATTCAAGAAAACACAAAATTGACGTTCAGACACACGATCCCATTAAACAGCGATATTACCACGTGAGATAAAAAATTAAAGAAATAATTTATCAACCAATTGATGAATCATTGGAACAGTAAATAATAAAGCCACCTTGAACTGATTGGTGGAACCTAATATTTGTGATTAAAAAAATCAGGAAAAGATTATAGATTCTGTTTAGACTTTAGAAAGGGGAATAATATCACAAAAAAGGGACTCTGACCAGCCCCAATAATGGTAGAAATACTGGAAACTTCAAGATCAGCAAAATTATCTTCAAAAATTGATTTAAATTAGGCCTCTCACAAATTTCGTTCGAAGAAAGTTCAAAACCAGTCACAGGATTTACAGTCTCTGAAAAAGGCATGTACCAATTAACAAGGATGCCATTTGGTTTAACCAATGCTCCGAAATTAAATACTTAGCGTTTGAGGTAAACGACATAATACGATTGAACAAAGAGTATTAAATCTTATTCTGTATCTATACAATATTTTTCATGATTAATGAATATAATAAAAATGGGTTCAATTCATATAAGCTATAATGTTATCTTACTGCTGAACAAGTTATAGATCGGCCTTCTTTCTTCATTTCAAACGGACATCTTACAAAATTTACGGAGTGGGCTTTCACGTTTCTAGCTACACCACTGCACTTATTTACTTAACATTTCAAATAGTAAGGCTGTCGAGCTTGCGCATTGCTTATTACAATGAGAAAAAGGAGATCGAACTCACTTGGAAAATTCAAATTCATAACAGCTCACATATGCATCTGTACTATTTCAAATAGTTATTGAAGCTGCTTTCTCTAGTAATTTTTTTTTTTTTTGCAATTTGAAGTAGTAATGCTGACATTATGTTTATTTCAGTGTACTTACATGAACCAGGTTCGACCTATTCATTACGAAGTAGTAATTTCCAAGGCGCAGTACGCCATTCAGCCCATAGACGTCCAGCTCCTCAATCAAAACCTCCCTTATTAATTCGATTTCTGGTAACGAATTCCAGAAAGCAGGACCCCTTATATTAGTCACCTTGTATCGTACAATAACTTGTCCAGCTTTTTCGTATTGTCGCCACATAATTAAATGACCTAAGATACGTTTATTTCTCTCCATTCGCGTCTCGCGAATAATTGTACAATTTGCAACGATAATAGTTTACTTTTCACCAATCTCATGGATCTCACCACAAACAGCTTGTAGTTTTTGAGGTACCCCTACATTACCCTCACTGTCTACCCTTTTTGGTTTTATTAAATTGAGTGGTTCCTCAATTTCGATTTTAGAAACGCCACTTTTAGGCACAGACACTTCGTTATCAATACAAAAATCAGTTGATGGTCCAGGGATACTCTTTGTATTCAAAAAATCCGTTGATAGTTCAGACAAACCCTTCGAATCCGATGACGGCCCAGGAATATTTCCAATATCTGATAAAGCTGATGACGGTCCAGGAATATCACGCGATTCCAAAATATCCACTGACGAACCAACACATTCTTCCCAAGACTCGCGATCACTTGATGTGACAGATTCAACAATTTTCAATAATTCCTCATAACTTTTAGGCGAAAAAACGATCTCATAAGGAGTTTCTAAATCTAATAATTCATCATTATTGAAATCTGACATTTCTTTTTGATTATGTCAAAACGCGCGAAAAAAAGAAGACCCGAAAAACAGGGCGAATCGTCCACTTTTTACAACTGCACACTAATGAGAAGAAAAGGACCCGAGAAAGAAAAGCTCCAGCGCAGCCCCTCCCTCATTAACTCAAACTACGCAAGTGGGATTCATTGCGTTGTAGATATTACGACGAAGCTTATATACTGTATGTTCCTAAAAGCAGAACTCACGACGATACTACCGAGATCAATTGATCTACCATATTTTGGGAGACTGGCCGGTCGTGTAAATGAAAACAGATTTGAGTGTGTGCTCTCACATGATCATACGTGATTATACAGTTTGATGGAAAAAATAATAATTTAAAGGTAGGTGAATGACAGTAAAATGGGTCGTTCTTATTTCAATGACGATATCATAAATAGGGTTGTTTGTAATAGAAACCGTTACTTTATTGCTTCCGGGGCAACCTAACCTGAATATAGACAATATAGTAGATAAAAAACATATTCTTATTCTTCTTATTCTCTATGTAAACTGTAAATTAAAAAAAAATCGGTCCTAATTTATAGTGTATCACTTCTCTCCTTCACAATGTGAGGGATGTCGCAAATTAAGGGATGGGAAGGATTTGGAGCGTCGAGAGAACGGGTGAAGTCAATGATTCAAATCGAGTTTATAGATAAATGGTTTATTTACCAACTTACAGTAGGTCTGAACCCGAACCGGGCGATGAAGTCAAGATCGAGTGGAGGAATTCGGGAAC
Organism: Andricus quercusramuli; assembly: GCA_932178445.1. Classification (NCBI taxonomy): domain Eukaryota; kingdom Metazoa; phylum Arthropoda; class Insecta; order Hymenoptera; family Cynipidae; genus Andricus; species Andricus quercusramuli. The sequence continues at coordinate 7,533 of CAKNXH010061132.1, forward strand.
TCGGACGGTGATATCAAGAGCCTGGGATGCTGAAGCGTCGTCCTGAGGCGATGAGGCGTCGTTGTGGGTACTAGAGGGTTGGAGTCACACGAACACGGGTTCTGATACGCCACACAAGATTAACGAGACTGACGCTCGAGAACGAGGTTTCGGGTACTAGAACCAGAAAGAAGTAACTCCTGGTCCTAGACCCACCGGGTCGTATGGTAGCGGGGTGCTTGTAACTTTGTTACAACAAAAAATTGTTTCAGAAATGAGAAAGATTAACACGAACGTGATATTAAACTGTTAACAAAGTAGCTTGATGAGTCAGTGGGACGATGTTCGTGGGGGTTAAGGCATAGGCTTTGGACCCACTCGTCGGCTTGCGGGTTCGATTCCCGCCTCGCATCTGGAAGAGCCTCGGTGGCCCATGCGGTGAACACTTGCCTAGCAAGGGAGTTGTTCATCTCCGGAGAGTCGTGGGACCGGTACCTCTAGAGAAAAAGGTTATCTTAGTACTTAAGGCTCTTGCTCTTGGTGGTTCGGAACCCACCTTAAACTGCAGGTACCCCTCCCACCACCAAGTAAGTGTGTGGGGGGTGTGTAAAGGAATAGGGAAGCGATACAAGAAGAATGTAAACCCTTAGGGGACACTTTAGAAGCTTAAGAAGTAGCTTAATGAGTCTTATTTTCGCGTTGGTTTACAAATTTATACAAATACTTCACTTTAAAGATAGTTATAGTCAAAGGACATGATTGACGCACGAATAATCATCTTTATTTTGTGACACTTTCAGAATGTAAAGCAAATAATGATTTTGAGTACGCAAAAGACAAATTGGAACTTTTGTACTTGTAAGTTTTTAATACAGCTTGCGAATGTAAATACAGTTGGTGCTGTAGCAGCTGTATTCGTTTCTCTACAAATTAGGTGCACAAAAGCTGTACGGATGAAAGAAAGAAGTGGACACTGGTGGAATTATATTGTCTTACAACGTTACACTTAAGACAAATGGTCTGAATCATTTAGAATGAAGAAAACCACGTTCCTGGAACTATGAGAGAAATTGTCTCCATTACTCAGTCCAAAATTTTAATTTCTTATGCCTAGAGAACCACTCACGATTGAGAAGCAAGTTGGTATCGGGGATTTCCATGCGTGATGAACAGCCGTTTCCGGGTAAAAATATTTTGTTTTAATTTTGTCTCGCGTAAAGATTAATCCAAGACACTTCAATTTGACATGTTCAGAGACTTATTCACCGTAACCTTCGGAATTGGTACAGACCAAAATGTTCTATTGCGAGATCAAAACACATTTCATGAGCCAAGTTTTTGCATACGTGACACTGGATACATTTCTCGCCTGGGATGCTTTCAGAATAAGTTTTGCAATAGACAGACAATAATCAATTTTTTTCCGACATGTAGTGACTGTGAAATAGCCTAATCCCATATGAACCCTGGGACAGAAAGTGCCACTTGGCACTTTTTACCCTCACACATTCCCATGATTTACAATCAACAATTTTGAACCAGACAAAATATTTTGAACAGTAAAATATTTGCACTACAAGTATACATAATTACCCATCAAACTACACCTACGCTATGACAATGGCACGGAAGAATAAGAGTTGCTACCAATCTGTTAAGATGAGCTTAAGGATGTAAAATATGTTCAAAGTATAGTAAAAATATATCTGAACTATACGAAAAGTATGGCTACAGTATAGATAGCCGCATTATTCATTATAGGCAGGGGCCCGGTACGAATCCAAGAGTGAGTTAAAATAGGGCCTGCTATCTACTCAACATTCGAAACGGACCATTTATGGGTGGGTAGGTAAGGATTTGAAACCCTAATCGGAGGCGTTAGTTCCGTACCTTCAAGGAACCTCTTGCAGTAGGTCCGAAATTATTTCAAATCCTCATGACTTGCATTCCCTGAGAGTACTTAATCCTAGGAATGCTGCATCTTCTTTAGTCCCCCAAATTTCTTTCCAAAGGTGGGTTTAAACGTAAAGATATGAATGAAAATTGCTCCTTGAATAGTAGACAATAAAAATAAATGAATTAGAATAGAATAATATAATCTCAATTAGAATTTTTACAACATTTTTCTACCAAACTTTGAAATATTGTAACATAATTTGGATATCTATTTATCAACTTATTTATCTTTAATTTTACAATGCAACTCCTCTATGTGTCAAATGTTCTCATTCTTACCATTATTTTTACAAATCTCTTTTTAATTTTGCAATAATAATAACGTTTTTTATTGTTGCGCGTTTGACGTTATAAAAACACTTTTAATTTTACGTAAATTATTGTAGAAAATGACAAATCAAATTGAACTGTGGCTCGATTATCGAAAATTGAACATTAAATGACTTTACAGGAAGATCCTAAATCTGTTCAAAATTAAGCAAGTTAAAGATTTTGAGGCTGGAAATAGAAATTTTTTAAATTGAAAGCCTTAGTAGTTAAACCAATGTCAACGTTGGATTGAAACTTTATAAACTATTCCTAATTCAAAATAATCTGAAAACTTAAACGCTCGTATCTAATGGCAAATCCTACTCAAATATTGTTTCGGTTTAAAGTATTCTATTTTTAATCTATTTAATTTGAAATTTTTTAATTGAGGAAGCCATTTCTTTGAACATTTAGCAATATTTTACTAATTATTTAAAATAAGCAGTTAGAAATCAAATATTGAAAAGCTGACAATTTCAAACTGAATTATTATTTGAAATAGAAAGCCTTGAAGCGTTAATATTTCAGAGTGCTACATTTAATCTTTGAACGGTAAAATTTTAATTTTTCTACGTACCCAATTTTGCTTTCTCGTAAAGGAAGCTTTGTGACGGTAACATTTTTCAAAATTTCAAAATCCATTTAATTAAACCATCCCGAATTTGAAAATGTCTCATACAATGTTCCAAGCAATTATGTGGATGTGTGTGTTTGTTTATATATATTATAACCTATACTTTATTTTATTCAAAGGTTAACTAATTAAACTATGGTTTTGATAGTTTATTGGCCACTCGATTGAACAGACTATTCTGACTTATGGGCTTATTAGCCAATTAACTTTATTTAGATTAATTTCATTTTGTATTTATTGCCTGAAGGGCGCCAGATCGTTTAAACATTAAGATCCTAAACGAACAAAAAATGCTAGGTTGAATTTAGTCTATATTACTACCCAAAAACAGTTACTGGTTTTACTCCCCACTAGCCCAACACAGAGAGGGGTAGGGTTAGGAACATACTGAGCGAGGAAGTCAATTCAGATTAACGGTATTAAATAAATGCTACCAAAATTACGGGTCACAAAGTGGTTAATTTATTTATGGCATTGGATGCCTCACACGTCCTAGGAAAACAATCCCGTAAAAATACAACTCATTTGTCTTAATAATGGGAGATAATATCTGTCTCCTTATACCGGTTGACCCACGAGTTGGTAATCAACGACCTTCCAATATGGTAGTCCATGAGTGACCCGAAGGCTCATATAAGATAGCCACCATTTTGGATGATCGAAAGTAAAATAATAATAGGAATACAGAATCAATGACCATCCAACATTGTGGTTTATAAATGACACGAAAGGTCACGTGAGATAGCCACCATTTTGGATGATCGAACATAAAACAATAGTGTGTATCCCAAATCAACGACCCTCCAACATGGTGGTTTATGTGTGAAATGAAAGGTCATGTGAGGTAGCCACCATTTTGGATGATCGAGCGTATTAAAACTCAACCCCGCAACTAGACGCAGTGCTCATTCACAAACGAACTTATCATTTTGAAATACCCAAAAACCTAACTTAATTTTATTATCAATGCCACCAAGCCTATTTAACGTGCCCTGTCACGTCGGGGTCTTCCAAAGTGGCCGCGACCTTCACTGACATTAGCGGTCATGAGTCCGCGCCATGTTGGAAAACTAAACCGAACAATGATAATTTAAGGATCTTCAAAAAAACGACACCCGAACACTCCCACGCGTAAGAATCGACATTTTTGACACCGATTTCTTCCCACCAAACTGAATTTACGACCACGCACTATTACTAACACTAGAAGGCAAGAATGAGTGACATACCTTGTGATTTTTCCCTATGCTCTTCAAGATTAATTATCAAGGCGTTACGCCCAATCAGTTACAGGCTGTCTTTATCAATTATTGCCCAATAATAGTTCGCAACAGCGACTTTTGTTCCAAATATAGAGCTGGCTTCACGCCCAATCAATCCCGGCAATCGTGTGGCTACACGTAATTTTATACAATACAATGCACGTGATACTTCCTGTGGTCGAACACAGAGTGAACGAGACCACGCCGAGTCCGATTTTTGGCGCGTAGGCCATGGGTTGCGCACCCAGACACGCAACTACATTAAGCGAAAACCTGTGTGAAGGCGCGTTCACAGTATCGTCCTATGGTGACTCGCCATTTTGTCTAGTGCTTTTACTAGCCTAGTCCATAGTCTGTGGCGAGTCACGCTGTTAACCTGCGCCGCGGCGCGACGCAAACACTTGTCAAGCGCGCCCCTTCCACACCGTGCGTGCCCACTTATGAACGGCTGCTAGTGTTTTGACAGCTCAAAACAACGAGAGTGCGTGGCACCACTCCTGCGATACCACATTTTAGCTGAGTGTCCTCCTTCCCCCCAGTGTATGTGAGAGAGAGAAGGCGAGAGTTTTGTATTCGTGAAAGGTGTATAAGTGGGTCACGGCTGCCTACCCGTAATTGAATGGTAGTGTGGGTGGTGCAGAGTCAAGTCACGACCACCTTGTCGTGTTGTGTTGTGGTTGGTGACAGGTGACAGGTGACAGCCGGCTTGAGAGTGCCCATTAAACAAATTAAAACAGAAAGTTCGACGGAATTATGATGTCATTTTTAAAATAACGATAACCCCTCAATCTGGTGTCGATTCGGAGCAGTGGATTACAATCCCTAGGCCGCGAGGGGTTTATTTATGGCAACAGGCCATCCCTCTCGAGGCTCCTGTCAAATGACAGCTCTTATGTGGATTCTGTGCTCGACCAGGTATAGTCTCTTCATGGATTGAAAATTGAATTCATGTTGAATGGGCGTGAATAAGTAATCATTTGGGCGTGTTATAGAATACCACGTCACAATATATGTATATATATATATGTGTGTGTGTGTGTGTTTGCGTGTCCATTTTCTTAGCACTCAATGATATTTTAGAAATCGTTTTCATATACTAAAATTTTTTTCATTAGCATACTTCAATGTAGATGCAGCAATATAAAAGATTCCTTGGATTGGGACCAATCGATTGACCTATAATATTAATAAATTTGATTAAAGAGTAGGGAAATGATGGTAATTTATATATTTTGAAAATACGTTTTTTTGTAGTAAAACTTTTTTCTTCAACATAATTCGTAGTTAAAGCAAGGCTATAAAAGATTCCTGGGTTCGAGATGTGTCGATTGACCTACAGCATTAATATATTTTATTAAGGAGGGGAAGATATGATAATTTATATATTTTCAAAATCGATTTTTATAGTGAAAATTTTCTCATTCTCATAATTTGAAGTTGATGCTAGAATAGAAAAGTTGTGTTCGTTCAAGAGGAATCGAATGACCCATAGAATTGATACATTTTATTGAAGAGTAGGGAAGCTATGGTAATGCATGATGTTTGTAAACACAATTTTTTATAGTAAAACTTTCTTCACTGAGATAATTCAAAATTGGTGCAAGTACGGAAAAGATTCCTTGATTCGATGCAAATCGATTGATCTGTAATATTAATACACTTTGTTGGAGATTAAGGAAGGTATGCTCATTTATAATATTTGACTCACCTATATCAAATGGAAAAACTTTTTTCATCGACATAACTCAAAGTTGACGCACGAGTGGAAAAGATTTTATGATCATAAAGGGTCAAAAATGCCCTTGGCTGGAATCAGATTTTCAATCAGCCCATTTCTGGGACTTGGAATCATAACTTTTTTCCCACATTTTTGAACCCCCATAGTCATGGTGGCTAAAAATGTGTTTTATGGTTTTTATGTTCTTGTGACACATCTGTGTGATGGAAAAATCTGAAAAAAATTAGTAAAAAACAAATGATTAGAATACACCTAAAAAAGATTTTGTTTCAGTGTTTTGGCGCAAAATTCAAATTTTCAAAAAATTTTTTTGGCCAAAAATTTTCTGAATACTGTTCCAAATTTTTCATAAATGAAAGTTCATCCCATGTGCTAACTTTCAGAATTTTTTTAGATTTTTAATCAATGTGGACGGTAGTTTTTTTAAATAAAAACTTTCACAGATGGCGAAGAAGTATTGGTAAGTATTGGATCTAGTACTTTTTTCCCGAAAAAGTATTGGCTTTCCAATACTTATTCGCAAACAAGTCTCAGGCCTGATACTTACCAATACTTTGTTTTCATAAGGGTATCATGGATTAATATTAAAATTCTGAATATTACTTATGATCAAATGCGGTATTTTTAATGTTTCTGAAAGTTTTAATTAGTGTTTGAAATGGAAATCCTTCATAAAATTTTTGGATCAATGATCGTCTGCATGTGAGCTGCAACCGATCGTACGATGAGTATTTTCGCACTCACGACAATATCGTTAAATTCCTTCGAAAACAATGGAATCAGGCGTGTATTCAACAAAACACTTAGAACGCCGATGATTCATATGGCGTGACTGAAATTCTACTTCCAGAATGTTCGCGTTGAACATACAGTCAAACCTGGATTTAGCATCGATTTCGAGACTGACAGTCGGCCTAAATCAAGGGACTCCGAGCTATTTTGTCTCTCTCTTGTTTTGTCTCTCTCCTGTTTCTCTCTTTGTTTTCTCATGCCTCACTGAACACCACAAACCTCCCCGCAGGTCCTCTCACGCATCCCCATTGCGCAGCGACAATTCTCGGAAACGTTGAATCAAGGTTCGCTAAATCCAGGTATGACTGTATATGTTTGAAAGAAATCTTTCGCCTTCTCAATCATTTTTCTTGATTTTCTTGACCCAAAATATTCTCGGAATCATTAGTTGATTTTAAACGCGATACAATAGACACGCAATTTCCCATATCGGAATTAAGACGTTCTCCAAATTCTTTATTTGAAAAACATGCAATTGTACTATAATAGCCGATTTTCGGAAGTAACTTATTATCTATTTGATGACGGAGGAGTCGATATTTCCTCTCAATGATGTCATGTATTGCTTCAACAACCCAACGAATTTTAGTCACTTCGAGAGAGTCATTAGATTCAGCTGTATTTACCTGGTTACGTTATCATTTAGTGCTGGCATGAGAACTTTATACCCTGTCAAGAACCATTTCCACTTAATGCAAAAACATATCGAGAAAAATTTTCAATCACACATGTTGTTAACACCCAATATTAAATATAATACAGAAAACAGTTAATGAAGCAGTTTTAATCTATCTACTACATAAAAATGGATGACTGGGTTCTCTCAGAAAAATCGGCTATTATAGTAAAATTGCACGTTTTTCAATAATTTGGTTCAAGAAGTTCAAGAAAAACGATGGAGTAGGCAAAAGATTTCTTTCAAACATATATGTTCATCGGATGTAGGAGATTTTTCGGAAATCACCGTCACCGATCTCGAAATATTGTTCACGGGTTCGTATCATCTCAGTCAAGCGGTATCGTATTTAGCTGAATTGATGGACAATGACAACAAAATTAACATTTGCTGCGCTAAAGAAACCGAGAACATTCTGAAAGTAGAATTTCAGTCACGCCATATGAATCATCGGCGTTCTAAGTGTTTTGTTGAATACACGCCTGATTCCATTGTTTTCGAAGGAATTTAACGATATTGTCGTGAGTGCGAAAATACTCATCGTACGATCGGTTGCTGCTCACATGCAGCTGCTGTAATTTACTATCCATCCCATGCTCGATATTTTTCGAAAATCGTTCGACCAGCAGAAATATTGAGCAAACTGTTCGTACGACGAAAAATGGTGCCTGTAATTAATGAGGATAGCGACGATCATTAATCCAAAACTTTTATTGTATTGGTAAGTATCATACCTAAGAATTTTTGCGAATAAGTATTGGAAAGCCAATACTTTTTCGGGAAAAAAGTACTGGATCAAATACTTACCAATGCTTCTTCTTAATAAGGGTATCTGCCATCTGGGAAAGTCTTTATTTAAAAAAGCTACCGTCCACATTGATTAAAAATCTGAAAAATTTCTGAAACTTAGCACATGGGATGAACTTTCATTCATGAAAAATTTGGAACAGTACTCAAAAAATGTTTGACCAAAAAAATTTTTCGAAAATTGGAATTTCTCTTAAAAATTTGAATTTTGCGCCAAAACACTGAAACAAAATTTTTTTAGGTGCATTCTAATCATTTGTTTTTTACTAATTTTTTTCAGATTTTTCCATTACACAGATGTGTCACACAAAAATTAAAAACCATAATACACATTTTTAGCCACCATGACTATGGGGGTGGTGATGGGGGTTCAAAACTGTGGGAAAAAAGTTATGATTCCAAGTCCCAGAAACAGGCTCATTGAAAATCTGATTCCAGCCAAGGGCATTTTTGACCTGCTTAACGGGCTAGGCCCTTTCCAAATTGAGTAATTCTAACAATTTTGGTACAGAAATCATGAAGCTGGGAAAGGGACAGGGTGCGACAGAACTTTGCCCTTCCCTTTTCCTAGTGTCTAGTGTTCCTTTATGAATTTGTGAAACATTTTTTTCAATATACAATTAGAGCGAAATTTGTAATTTCCACTTTAAATGTCTCAAAAAATAAAAATTGAAGAAATAAAAAATCGAGGCCTTTAAAATTAGAACAATTAGACAACCTTCCAATATCTGTAATGACAATAAAGTTGAAAAAAAATATATAATGACCAAGTATAAGGAAAAAAACTATACATTTGTCTTAATCGATTGGAAGTTTTCAAACTGGAACCCAAACAGACAATAAATCAATTTGGTTGCCTATTCACTAAATTGCGCACTTCATCATATTCGCTGAATAACTAACTTTTTCGTGTTTTTTTTTCGAGTGAACTATAATGGATAGTAATATTTTATTACCACGTTTTTTTGAATTTATTTGTCACTTAAATTTATTAAATCATTTTGTTTTTATATTTTTGATACGTTTATAGTACTAAAATGGAGGGGGGTCAAGCAGCCCCCCCCCATGCTGATTACTTTGCTGTAGTCACCCTTTTCGGTTTTCTTGGGCTCACGGTTAATATTTCTTCTATCCAACAATACCTAATAAAATGTCAAGCAACTCTCACTCCCACGTTTGACGTTTTCCTATCAGATTGATTGCTTCGAAAAGCAAAAAGTTTTTAAAAAAAGTTGAACTACTCTCAGGAGAGTATTTTTTCGAATACAACATTTTTTGATGAATGTGATTAATTGCGATTAAAAATCAATTGAATAAATAAAAAATTCAGAAGCAGAATAGAAAGCTGTTGCGAAAATCAATCCTTTGTTATAGTTATAACCTCCACTGGGGACTGTAAAACCTTGTAGTTGGTGGGAAGGCTTAAGCATGCGGGACATAGGGGTCAAAAGGACCTCGGCCTGCATGCGTATGGATATGAATGAAAGGATCCCTATGAACGGGCTCTACTGGGTGAAAGGAAAAGGATCCCTATAAACGGGCTCTCCCGGCATGTATGATTATGGTCTGGTAGAAGGGTGAAAGAGCCTAGCTAACACGGGCATCAACAGTTCCCAGAAAAGGAGACTGAGGAGAAAAGCGCGGCAGGCTAGAGAAGAAGCTGCGGGAGCTGGAGCGTCGGCAGCTAAAGGGCTGACATCCAGCACTGAGGCCCAGAAGAGAGAAAGAGGCTCGGAGGGCACCCCAGCGGGGGTGGCTGGTCCTGTGAAGAGGCATAAGCCGGCCCAGCAGCCGACGAACAGAGAGTCGTCGGGAGCTGGACTGACGGCCGCTCAGAGGACCAACCCCCTGACGGTGGTGGTGGCTGACACCAACTACCCGGACTCATTGGTCACGGTGGAGCAGTTTGAGATTTTCAGGGAGGCTAACTGGAGGGCGCTTGGAAAAGTGTCCTCAGATCAATGGCCAAAATTTGTGACCTCCTTCTGCAGAGGAGGGGTCACTGTTTTTGTGGCAGCCGACCCAGCGGCTAAAGCTTGGCTACTCAAAGCGGTGGTCGAGACAGAGTCGTGGGAAATTGCGTCCCTTAAGGTGGTTGGGGCTGAGTTGCTCCAAAAGATGATAAGAGCTACGGCGTGGTTCCCGGGGAAACCGGAAGACCCGTCCGAGGTGCTCCGTCGGTTGGAGGGATTCAACCCGTTACTAAAAATAGCGTCCTGGCGAATTGTCAGGCACGAATAGCCTCAGGAAGGAGACGCACTAAGAGGCACTAGGCATCTCCTAGTCGTGTATATTCCTGAGTCCCAAACGAGGACCCTTTCGGTCCTCAACAACAGGCCCTTCTATCACTTTGGTCAGGTCAACTTTAGGGTTACCGGCCAGGGACAGGAGGAGCCTGTTGAGACGCAGAAAGATCGGGAGCAGACATACATACATGACTGCTCCTGGTCTAACCATTACCCAGATTAACTTCCATCATAGCAAAGGCGCATACAGGTATCTCGCTAATCCAAGAACCATGGTTAGTTCGAGATACTTAAGGGGATTCGGGGGGGCTGGGCTTTTTTGTTACAGGGACCCCAAGGCGGCCAAACCAAGGTCATGTATAGTGACGAAAGGAGTCAGTGCTGTCCCGCTGCTTGATCTGTGTTCTAGAGACCTGATGGTGACAGCCATGGATCTCAAGGGAATAGGGAGGCTATTTCTAGGATCAGCTTACTTTCCTTTTGACAGCGATACTAACCAACCAGTGGAGGCATGTACACTGGTGGAATATTGCCAGGTTAGAAGCATTCCTCTTCTGTTGGGGTGCGATGCTAATTCCCACCATACTTTGTGGAATAGCACGGACGTCAACTCAAGAGGTAATGACCTACTGGAATACCTAATCACTACTGACTTAGATATTCTTAAAACGGGGAACACCTCGACGTTCCGTAATTCGATCAGGGAAGAAGTCATTGACATCACTCTCTGCACCAGCAGTTTTATGGATAGTATCAAGAAGTGGAGGGTTTCAGATGAACCCTCTCTCTCAGATCACTCACAGATAGAGTTCGTATTGGAATCCGTTGTACCCGCTGGCCCTAAATGGGTCAGAAATCCAAGAAGAACGGACTGGGATCAGTTTTTCACGGAACTAAGATGTGCACTCTCAGAGGTTCCCAGGTCAATTCGAGACGTGGATATCCTTGAGATGGCAGCCAAAACTTTCACGGAAGTCATCAAAACTACTTATGAAAGTAATTGTCGACCTAAAAGAGTCCGAAAGGCTGGGAAGACACACTGGTTGAATGGGAAACTCGAAGAGCTTCACAGGGTACCAGAGAGAGGTTCAGACGTGCCAGTCTTGGCAAAGCGAAGGAACTATGGACGTCATTCACAACGATGAGGGACGAATACAGAGGTGCAATACGTAAGGCAAAGCAGGAGAGCTGGACCAACTTTTGCACAGACATCGAGAAGGGAGCTCAGGCGGCTAGACTGGACAGGTTGCTTTCTCGAAATCCGGACGCTATTCTCGATACTCTGAAATTGCCCGGAGGGGGATACTGAGAGTCCGACGGGGATACCGTGGCCCATCCGATCAGGGCACATTTTCCAAGCTTTTCAAGGTCTGGAGAAGGGGGGACGGCAACTCAGAGGCCAGCAAAGTCACCTGTGGCCTAACTGGGCCCCAAACGACGGCTTGACAACGAGATTGTCACGCCTGCCAGGGTCAGGTGGGCCCTGAAATCCTTCAGTCCTTACAAGTCTTGTGGCCCGGATGGCATATATCCAGCCCTCTTACAGAGGGCTGGAGAGATCATCATTGGGCCGCTAGTGAGACTTGCTAGGGCTAGTTTGACGTTGGAATTTCCGGCCCATCAGCCTGACTTCTTTCCTATTAAAAACAGTGGAAAGACTTGTGGATAGATATATCCGCGATAAGGTCCTGTCAAGCAGATCGCTCCACAAGGAGCAACGCGCCTATAGGGCTGGTCACTCGACGGAGACGGCCCTAATTGGAGCAGTGAATCTAATTGAAGGTCAACTGAAAGAGAAAGGCCTTGCGATTGGAACCTTTATGGTCATCGAAGGGGCCTTCAATAACACCTCTGGAGAGGTGATCAGGGCGGCCATGATTACACATGGTGTGCCTGCTGCAGTTGTGGAATGGGCCACATGTTGGCCGACAGGAATCTAACCACGACTAAGGGTGACGTCACTCTAAGTGGAAACATTGACTCGGGATGTCCGCAGGGCGGTGTTTTGTCGCCCTTGCTGTGATGCCTGGCAGTGGATGAATTGTTTCATCTTCTCTCGAGTCAGGGCCTTCACGTCAAAGGCTATGCGGACGATATATTGGTTATCGTGCGCTGTCAGCATCTGGATGTGCTCTTCGGAGTAATGCAGCAAGAACTGATGATAGTAGACTTATGGAGCAAGAAAAATGGATTATCGGTTAATCCGAGTAAGACAGATGCGGTTGTTTTCACAAGAAGGTACAAGTGGGGAACTACGAGTCCTTTGAAACTTGTAGGGCAACAACTGGAAATCAAAGAACGAGCTAAATATCTAGGAGTAATTCTGGATAAGAAGCTTTCATGGAACGAGCACCTGGAAAACAAGTGCAAGAAGCTAGTAGCGAACCTGTGGCTCTGTAGGAGAGCCATAGGGAGAAGCTGGTGCTTGAAACCGGAGACACTTATGTGGAATTATACACGGATCTTGCGACCCAAGTTAACCTATCGGCGGCAGTCTGGTGGAGCAGGGTCGAGCTGTCCACGGTGAAGTCTCGGCTGGCAAGGATCAGGGGACTGATTTTGAGATGCGTCACTGGAGCTTCGAAGTCGACACCCACGATGGCACTGGGGGCACTAATAGGCTTAAAGCCCCTCCATCTTACCATCAAGGCCGCGGATGCGAAGGCGGCCTGGAGGCTAAATTTGGTGAATGACAGAAGGATCTCGACAGCAGTGAAGATCCCAGTCGACATCGCGAGAAGGCCGACCCTGAACTTGCCCAGGCAGAAAATGGTCGCTCGCTACCTCTTCGACAAGAAGTATCGAGTTAGCCTATCCACGAAGGCTGAATGGGTCAACGGCGACGCATACCTGCCCTGTGATGGAGACAATTGGTTTACAGATGGCTTCAGGAACGAGGAGGATGTAGGAGCCGGCGTATGTCGTAAAACGAATGGAATGGGCTTCACAATTGAGATGGGGTCCTACGCCACAGTTCTACAATCTGAGATTATGGCCATACTCCAGTTTGCCTACAAGCCTCATAGAATTGTAGACCAGTATATTGCGCAGTTCGTCTCCCTGATCCCAAAAACTGTCTTTTCCAGGTAAGTTGCAGTACCCACTCAGAATAAGTATTGCAAGGAAAAACCTAAATTCCTCCTTTGAAACATTAGGGTCTGGATAATTTTTGAACAGAGCATATTTCCTAATTCCTTGGTGGAGAAAATCAATAACCTCGTCGTCAAAAAATAACTGAAAAATTTGAACTGGATTTCCGTCCCTAAATATAGTAAAATATTTTTCGAGAAAAAAATTATGAGTAATATCGCTCTTTAACGGGATCGTGACTCTAGACGTCAATTTTATGTTTTTTTAAATGAGTCGCCCTACGTTCTTTTCCTGATATACATTTATTCCATGTTCTAAAACAACTTCTAGTTCAAATTTTTGGCTTTCGTTATGCTCGACAATATCTTTTGGCAAACAGTTATTTTGTTCGTCGATTTTTCCTTAATTGTCCGGTGTATTATCTTATTTCATCGCTTAATTTTTGGAATGAATCCATTGATATCTCATTAGCTTTCTGAGATTCCTTTCTCAGGTTTTTCTGATTAGCAACCTTTCTATTTTCCCAAATATAATGTCTTGATTCTTATATATGTCATCCTACTTACTTTTTTAAGAAAATTTTCCTGGCTTATTTTTCTTGTCCTCTTTCATGAATTTAGGCGTCTCGTATTTTCGGGGATTGGTTCGGATTGATAGCTACTGGGGGAATTTCGCTGTCTTTTAACCTTGGACCATACGCACGAAATGGGGTATAGCCCCACGACGGAGTGCAGGAGGTGCGGCAGGGATGACGAAACATCCCGGAATGTATTATGCCAGTGCCCGGCATTAGCTAAGCTCAGGCAACAGGCCCTCGGGGTCCATGTTATGGAAACAGAGGAAATCGAAACGCGATCGGTGGTCGACATACTGGGCTTCGTCAAGCGGTCTAGGGTCGACTGCTGAGAGTGTAGAAGTAAGGGTGTGGCACAATAGGCTTTATAGCTTAAGCGCCAGGGGAGTTCTACATGGATTTTCCCTCCGCATTATGGCCGCGAATTATGTCGAATGTGCAAGCAGAATATAGAGTTCCGAAACGTCGACTGACAACAACGAATCTAGTAATCACTTCCGGCATTTCGCTGCCGTGTTAATTAGTGAAGTACCAGGTCATGAGTACCTGTGGTTGGAAGATGGGCCAACATGAAATAATAATAATATACATAATATGTATTGGTATTTATTTTTCGCGATTAAGACAAAAAAACACATCCTATCAAAAATGATTAATAACAAATTTGCAGCTCTTTTTTAAGTGAACAAATTTTATTTATTTAATTTTTGCGCAGCTTGTGTCGTTTGTCCGTAAATTATATATATTTTTTATTTTTAGTGTCGTTTTTTACAAAATAAAACAAAAACTACGCTTTCTATCAAGAAGTGATTATTGCAAAATTTATAGAACTTTTTAGATTGCACAATGTTTGTGACCATATATATATATATATGCAGACTAGGATGGTTCACAAAAAACTGGTTTTTATTTTTCGGCGGCCGTATCGCGACAGTTTGTTTTCTTTGGGTGAGATAATACACTCCTAATTTTTCTAGATTTTCAAAAAAATTTTGGAGGTCGCGAGCAGGAAATTTATATAAAAATTTAGATTTCCGTAGTTTTTGATTTTTTTTATATACATATTTGTTTTAGAGAAATATGTAATGGATAAAAATGGTAGCTAATACAATATGAAACAAAATGAAAAATGAATATTTAACTAGGCTTTTAATGGAGTCTCCATCAGTTAAATTTTATAAAATAGTGACATACATCAACAGGAGGAAGAGAGCATAACAGGTTACTCATTTTATATGAAATCATATTTTTAATATTTTCTTATATTCACAAAAAATATACAGTTGAACAATGTCAAAATTTGTCGCGAGGAACATTAAAAAATATTATTCCACATAAAATGAGTCATCTGTTATTCTCTCTTCCTCATACTGATGTATTTCCTCGGTTTTAAGTTTTTTTATCTCATATCTATTATATATTTTTCCCCTATTGTGTGGAGGACATCTCAGAATTTTGGCAATTCATACAAAAAATGTTTAGCGGTACAATTATGCCCTTATATTTATCTCTTTATAAGCAATCGTACTTCTTATGCCTTTTACGGGTGCCCGGTAATTTTTTTTATTCGGACACAAAGGGAAGTTTTGCCCTTTGTATCAGATACAATTTTTGCTCGCAACATTTTTCTCTAAAATAAATGTGTATATTTAACGAAAATCAAATCTGCAAAAATCTCCATTTGTACGTTTTGATGCTCGCAAGATCCAATTTTTTTTTCAAATCTGACAAAATGAGGAGTATATTATCTCACCCAGAGAAACAAACTGTCGCGATATGGCCACCGAAAAATAAAGACAAGTTTTTTGTGAACCACTTGAATGCACACACTGCATAAACTAGACATTTTTATACAGTATAATTTTTTTCCGTAAATCTAGGTATTCAGAAATAATTTTCTGTTGGTTTCTTCTTTCCATTTCTTCATTTCCCTCTTACTATTAGCTAGCTAGCATCCGTCAAATCCTAAATTAAAAAATCCTGTAAAAACATATAGCATTAGACTTTTATAAAGAAATTATAAAAATATACTAACGCACGCGAACACTTTAAAGGTCGCGAACGGAGAAAGGGTCGATTTTATTGGACAGGAATTAATCATAATTATAATCGGTAAACGAGCAAAGCATTCCCACAACAAATATTACGGAGGATATCCCAAGCTTAATAAACATTCTCGTAATCAGAAAATTTCAACCTCTACAGAGCATCACCATCCAAGACACTAGCGACGACTGAAGCCCAAAAAACTCAATCTAAGTCAACCAAAAATTAGAAAAAAGGACAAGAAAAATAAGTCAGGTGAATTTTTTATAACAGCAAGTGCGAGGAAATATATAAGAATCAAGATATTACATTTGGGAACATAAAAAAGTTACTAATCAGAAAAAGCTGAGAAAGGAATCTCAGAAAGCTAATGAGATATCAATGGATTCATTCCCAAAATTAAGCGACCAAATAAGATAATACACCAGATAATTTAGGAAAAATTGACGAAAAAAATAATTGTTTGCCAAAAGATATTGTCGAGCGTAACGAAAGCCACTAGAAGAACTTTTAGAACATGGAATAAAAGTATATTGGGAAAAGGACGTACGGGGACTCATTCAAGAAAAGATAAAATTGACGTCCAGACACACGATCCCATTAAACAGCGATATTACCACGTGAGATAAAAAATTAAGGAAATAATTTATCAACCAATTGATGAATCATTGGAACAGTAAATAATAAAGCCACCGTGAACTGATTGGTGGAACCTAATATCAGCAAAATTTTCTTCAAAAGTTGATTTAAATTTGGCTTCTCGCAAATTTCATTCGAAGGAAGCTCAAAACCAATCACAGGATTTGTAGTCTCTGGAAAAGGCATGTACCAATCAACAAGGATGCCGTTTGGTTTAACCAATGCTCCGAAATTAAATACTTAGCGTTTGAAGTAAACGACAAAGGACTAAAAAAGGCAACGACAAAATATGAGCACTCCTAGAAGTCCCTAAATCTAAAAATATTAAACAATTACAAATCATAATAGGAATGGCAAGTTGGTACAGAAAATGTATCCAACACTTCGAAGAAATAATAGAACCAATGAATAGATTACTGGAAAAAGATCAAATATGAGATTTGGGATCAGAACAAAATGAGGCTTTGCAAAAAATGAAAGACCTATTAACATTAGTATTCATTGTTACATGTCCAGATTTTACTCAAGTCTCTCAACTCGAAACTGACGCAAGAAATACAGGACAGACTGCCAAGCAGTTGTTCGCGCCATAAGGCAATTTGGACTTTACTTAGAGGGTTATAGTTTTTAAGTCATAACGGACCGCCCAGGATTCAAGTGGCTACATAACCAAAAACTCCAACTGGCTGATTAAACAGATGGACATTAGAGCTTCACAAATATGACTACGAAATCATATATCGCAAAGGAAGCTAGAATTTTGTTCCTGATGCTCTCTTTGAATCAAGATAACCAGCTAAAACAACAGCAGAAATTCGGAACTCTATTTCCACAGAACTGTCCCACTAAAATCTACTCTTTTACCCGACCCTGACCCATGGAAACACGTCATACCTAAAAAATTACAAATTCATGTTCTAAAAGAAAACCATGATGACATACAAGCAGGACATTTAGATTCCGAAAAAACGCATGCGAGATTCTCAGAGTACTGGTTCTGGCCAAGGATGTATTCTGAGGTAATTGAATGCGTAATATATTGCATAAACTGTCAAACAACCAAACCAAGTAACCGACCGGAGTTAGCAAATCAAAATAGAGGTGATAGAAAAAAAATCATCGAAGACCCATTGACCATGATTGCTGCAGATATCATGGACCCATTACCGATTTCCAAAAAGAGAAAAAAAACAATATTGATTAGTTTCTGTAGATATTTCCACAAAATAGTTCAAAATAATCCCCATAAAGAAGCTAATGGGACAGCAATAGAGGCGGAATTCCATAAACGTGTTATTTCGCGTTCGGGAACACCCCATTCAAACGAAGACACCAAAATACTAACCAAAAGCAAACAAAACACAGAAAAAACTGCGCTGCAACGAAATGGCTTCAATCAAGAAGGTCAAGAGTAATGGAGTCAAATATCAAAAATCATGCACACCACCACGCAAGGTAAATTCTTGAGAAAGGCACCGAAATCAAACGACATCGAATGACAGCAGAAATTATTCGAACTAAGTCTAGAATTCGCTGAGAAAGCAAGTCGATTCCATCGAAAACTACAGAAGGATTTTAGCTACCACGCCATAGAAGTGGAGAAAGGGGAAATCAAAAAGAAGCAGAACAGAAGACTCAGAAACCAATACGAAAAACAGAAGCCGAGGACAGAGAAATCGCAAAATATTGCGAAGAATTCAAGAAAAGAAGAGACGAGGAAGTGAGACGAAAAATCCTCGAAACAAAAAGACAACAAACCCAAAAGAAGAATAACTAAGATGACAAACGACAATCAACCCCCAAAGGTATGTGTAAAAGATGCACACATCGGATCTCGATCAATGCAAGTGGCAATAAATGTCTCATTCATTTTTACTAAGAATCCTCGTTTTATTGTATAGCTACCCCAATCTCGGCATTCCAAATCCCATTTCCCTCATCGGCATTAACTCTGTAATAATTTGTGAGAATAATTGAAAAAAAATTAAATTCGTATACAAGAATTGAGGAGAACCTTCACAGATATAATTACTAATGATAAAAGGAAGTTCATTGCATTTTAAATTTAAGTAGAGAATAAATGAATAAATTAAAAGCGTTTAGATACGGAAGAATTGTTTTATGGGTATTTTTCTTCAAAAAGTTGCTAAAAATGAATGAATTTAATTTTGAAAGATATAAGGAATTAAAAATTTGTTTGCAAGAATAAACTTATAATAAAAAGTCATAAAACAATTCATGTTTTCACTTACGCGAATAACCTTGTTTCCTAACACACGCCAAGTACGTTGACTATATTCGAATGAGTCAAGCTCAGGAAAGCGACTGTTGTACAAATGCGCCCTCAAAGAAATGATTCCATCTTTTAGATAACGAAAGCCATGAATGGTCCATTCTCTGGGGACTATAATTGTCCATTCCTTATACTTGACCACAGGGAGTTCGCCAAACAAACCTATCCACGTATCGAATGGCCCCACCTATAAACAAAATAAAACAAATAAAAACTGATTAAATATCCAGTAAAAAATAAGAATAATGATAAAAGTAACCAACTTCAACAAGTCATAAAACTTACCCGGAAAAGAGCAGAACCATTAATCCTAAACTGATGTCCATCCATGATAAAAGTTTGTCCCTGCAATGGTAATAACGGATCCAATTCTCTTTTCACATTGGTTTTTTTGGCATTCAGGATACTTTTGGATAATCCCAACCACTCTGCGGGTATCTTTATCAGTTCAGCTCTGATTTTTATCGCACTCCCCGGCAATATTTGCCTTATATTTGCCACTTGTGTTATATCTGAAGCAGGGACCTGTAAAGAAAAAAAAACATTCGTCGATCTTATTGTTAATATTAAATGTAAATTTTATCTCTACACTAAGAAAAAAGTACTGTCGAATCAAAAGCGCCAGTGCTATTAGATTCTGCATTATTGATACAATAATTCATTTAAATAATGCAATAAATTCTGTTTCAAAAAAATAATTCGAGTATTTGAATGCAAAATAGAGTAATATAGGTTGAAGAATTTATGATTATATAAAGCTGAATCATATAAAGTTAAGAACAATAAATGTAGATTTATTTCAAGGAAAACTGTTACTCAAAGTGATAAACATACTTTTAAATCAACAATGTATCATTTTAATTTATAGAGGAAATGACCTCCGCCAAACAAAGATACTTTCGATTTTATAGTATCTACAGCATCTTTGATAGAAACGAAGAAAAATAAATGTTAAGTCATCTGTGTATTCTGTTATCAGAATGAAATATGCTTTTTTCAAAAGTGAAGTTTTTTAATATGAAAACAAAATCTTGTTGGGCAATAAATAAATGTATATGATTAAAAAAATTGCACAACAATAAAACAAAGAGTATTAAATCTTATTCTGTATCTGTAAAATATTTTTCATTAAGTAATCTTGTTTTTTTTTGCAATTTGAATCAGTAATGATGACCTTATGTTTTTTCAGTGTACTTACATGTACCAGGTTCGACCTGTTCATTATGAATTAGTAACTTCCAAGGCGCAGTACGCCATTCAGCCCATAGACGTCCAGCTCGTCAATCAAAACCTCCCTTATTAATTCGATTTCTGGTAACGAATTCCAGAAAGCAGGACCCCTTATATTAGTCACCTTGTATCGCTCAATAACTTGTCCAGCTTCTTCGTATTCTCGCCACATACTTAAATGACCTAAGATACGTCTATTTCTCTCCATTCGCGTCTCGCGAATAACTGTACAATTTGCAACGTTTATAATTTGCTTCTCACCAATCTCATGGATCTCACCACAAGCAGCTTGTAGTTTTTGAGATAACCCTACATTACCCTCATTTTCTACCCTTTTTCTTTTTACTAAATTGAGTGGTTGCTCAATTTCGATGATAGAAACGCCATTTTTAGGCACAGACACTTCGTTATCAATACAAAAATCCGTTGATGGTCCAGGGATACTCTTTGTATTCAAAACACCCGTTGATTTTCCAGACATACCCTTCGAATCCGATGACGGCCCAGGAATATTTCCAATATCTGATAAAGCTGATGATGGTCCAGGAACATCACTCTCTTCCACAATATCTACCGACGAACCAACACATTCTACCCAAAAATCGCGATCACTTGCTGTGACAGATTCAACAATTTTCAATAAGTCCTCATAACTTTTAGGCGAAAAAACAATTTCCTTAGGGGTTTCTAAATTTAATAATTCATCAATATTCAAATCTGACATTTCTTTTTGCTTTGTCAAAACGCGCGAAAAAAAGGAGACCCGAAAAACAGGGAAAATCCTCCACTTTTGACAACTACACACTAATGACAAAAAAGGCCCCGAGAAAGAAAAGCTCCAGCGCACCCCCGCCCTCTGTGACTCAAACTACGGAAGTAGGTTTTACTGCGTTCTAGAAATTACGACAGAGCTTATACACTGTATGTTCCTTACAGCGGAAATCACGACGACACCACCGAGGTCAATTGATCTACCATATTTTGGGAGGCCGCCCGGTCGTGTAAATAAAAACAGATTTGAGTGTGTGCTCTCATGTGATCATACTTGATTATACAGTTTGATAGGAAAAATGATAATTTGAAGGTTGGCGAATGATAGTTGATCATACTTGATTATACAGTTTGATAGGAAAAATGATAATTTGAAGGTTGGCGAATGATAGTAAAATATGTCGTTTTTATTCCAGTGGAAGATGTCATAAAGAGGTTTCTTTGTGATAAAAACCGTTACTTTATTGCTGCCAGGGCAACAGACAATAATCAATTTTTTTCCGTCATATAGTTACTGGAGTGGAAGCTTTTAATGTGTCCCCTAAGGGTTTATATTGTTCTTGTATCTCTTTCCTATTTCTCCACACACCCCCCACACACTTACTTGGTGGTGGGAGGGGGACCTACAGTTTAAGGTGGGTTCCGAACCACCAAGAGCAACAGCCTTAAGTACTTAGAGAACCTTTTTCTCTAGAGGTACCGGTCCCACGACTCTCCGGAGACGAACAGCTCCCTTGGTAGGCAAGTGTTCACCGCATGGGCCACCGAGACTCTTCCAGAGTGCGAGGCGTGAATCGAACCCGCAAGCCGACGGAGTGGGTCCAAAGCCTATGCCTTAACCCCCACGACCATCGTCCCAATTTTCATATAGTTTCTGTGAAATGGCCTAATCCCATATGAACCCTGGGATAGAAAGTGCCACTTTGCACTTTTTACCCTCACACATTCCCATGATTTACAATCAACAATTTTGAACAAGACACAATATTTTGAACAGTAAAATATGCTGCTAAGCTGCTCGGCCAACTACCCGAGAACACACGACCCTTTCCGATGGGCCCAAGAGGGCCTAATATCGGTCCTCCAATAAGAACAATGGCATCAACGGTTCTCACAAAAGGAGACTGAGGAGGAAAGCGCGGCAGACTAGAGAATCTGCTGCGGGAGCTGGAGCGTTGGCAGTTGAAGGGTTGACATCCAGCACTGAGGCCCAGAAGAGAGGTAGAGGTTCGGAGGGCACCCCCCGGGGGTGGCTGGTCTTGTGAAGAGGCACAAGTCGGCCCAGCAGCCGAAGAACAGAGAGTCGTCGGGAGCTGGACTGACGGCCGCTCAGAGGACCAACCCCCTGACGGTGGTGGTGGCTGACACCAACTACCCGGACTCATTGCTCACGGTGGAGCAGTTCGAGATTTTTAGGGAGGCTACCTGGACGGCACTTGGAAAAGTGTCCCCAGATCAATGGCCAAAATTTGTGACCTCCTTCTGCAGAGGAAGGGTCTTTGTTTTTGTGGCAGCCGACCCAGCGGCTAAAGCTTGGCTACTCAAGGCGGTGGTCGAGACAGAGTCGTGTGAAGGTGCGTCCCCTAAGGTAGGTGGGGTTGCGTTGCTTCAAAAGATGGTAAGAGCTACGGCGTGGTTCCCGGGCAAACCGGAAGACCCGTCTGAGGTGCTCCGTCGGTTGGAGTGATTCAACCCCTCACTGAGTCACCTGAGTCCCAACCCTTTCGGCCCTCAACAACAGGGCCTTCTATCCCTTTGGTCAGGTCAATTTTAGGGTTGCCGGCCAGGGACAGGAGGAGCCTGTTGTGACGCACGAAGATCGGGAGCAGACATAAATGACTACTCCTGGTCTAACCATTACCCAGTTTAGCTTGCATCCCAGCAAAGGCGCCTCTGTAGTTTTGCAGAGGGGCATCTCTGCGAGGCATACAGGTATCTCGCTAATCCCAGAACCATGGTTAGTTCGAGATACTTAAGGGAATTAGGGGGGGCTGGTCTTTTTTGTTACTGGGACCCCAAAGCGGCCAAATCAAGGGCATGTATAGTGACGAAGGGAGTTAGTGCTGTCCCGCTGCTTGATCTGTGTTCGAGAGACCTGATGGTGATAGCCATGGATCTCAAGGGAATAGGGAGGCTAGTTCTAGGATCAGCTTATTTTCCTTTTGACAGCGATACTAACCCACCAGTGGAGGCATGTTACACTGGTGGAGTATTGCAAGGTAAGAAGCATTCCTCTTCTGTTGGGGTGCGATGCTAATTCCCACCTTAGATGTTCTTAACACGGGGAGCACCCCGACGTTCCGGAATTCGCTCAGGGAAGAAGTCATTGACATCACTCTCTGCACCAGCAGTTTTATGGATAGTATCAAGAAGTGGAGGGTTTCAGGTGAACCCTCTCTCTCAGATCACTCACAGATAGAGTTCGTGTTGAAATCCGTTGTACCCTCTGGCCCTAAATAGGTCAGAAATCCAAGAAGAACGGACTGGGATCAGTTTTCCACGGAACTAAGATGTGCACTCTCAGAGGTTCGCAGGTCAATTCGAGACGTGGACACCCTGAAGATGGCAGCCAAAACTTTCACGGAAGTCATCAAAGCTACTTATGACAGTAATTGTCGACCTACAAGAGTCCGAAAGGCTGGGGAGACACACTGGTTGAATGGGAAATTCGAAGAGCTTCGCAGGGTAACCAGAGAGAGGTTCAGACGTGCCAGTATTGGCAAAACGAAGGAACAACTGGACGTCATTCACAACGATGAGGGGCGAATACAGAGGTGCAAAACGTAAGGCAAAGCAGGGGAGCTGGACCAACTTTTGCACAGACATCGAGAAGGGAGCTGAGGCGGCTAGACTGGACAGGCTGCTTTCTCGAAATCCGGACGCTATTCTCGGCACTCTGAAATTGCCCGGAGGGGGATACTCAGAGTCCGGCGGGGATACCTTGGCTCATCTGATCAGGGCACATTTTCCAAGCTTTTCACGGTCTGCAGAAGGGGGGACGGCAACTCAGAGGCAAGCAAAGTCACCTGTGGCTCAACAGGTCCCCAAACAACGGCTTGCCAACGAGATTGTCACCCCTGCCAGGGTCAGGTGGGCCCTGAAATCCTTCAGTCCTTACAAGTCTCCTGGCCCCGATGGCATACATATACATCGACATATAGTACTAGATCGCTAGCTACGGCCATCGGAAGTGGAACAAGGAATAGAAAGAGAGGAGAAATCGAGAAAGTTCACCTGTCCTTTGCTAACGATGGCGATTGGTGGATTGATCCTTTTCTATGAAAGCAGATGGAAGATGAGTGGAACCAATCATCATCCTTAGAAAAAGACAGGTCAACTTTCTCGATTTTCCCTCTCTTTCTGTTCCCTATTCCACTTCTGACGGCCGTAGCTAGCGGTCCAGTACTATATGTCGATCGTTAGATGGCATTAAATATTAAAATTTTCTACAAAAAAAAGATCCAAATGTTGATTGAAAATTGAAATTTATAGTTTTAAAAATCCGGACAAAACTATATAATATAAATATAATATAATAATATAATAATATAATAATATAATAATATAATAATAATAATATAATAATATAATTTAGGCGACAAATTTTATTAGTTAAAATTTTATTTTAGCTTGTGCCGTTTTCCAAAAAAGTTAATTTATTTCATTTTGAATATATTCTTACAACAAAAATTGATTACAAGTTTGTAAATCTTTTTTGAATGCACTATTTTTGTTCATTCATCTGTTTTCCTACCTTGCCTATTATTCGGAATATGTTAAAGAAACGTCTGCTAATATAGTTAGTTAGTTAATTAGTTTCAATACAGGCGGAAAGCCCATGAAGTGCTTCCCTGGCGCTTAGGGATCGTCCATATATTACGTAAGACGTTTTTCTTTTGTTTATATCGTTGTGTTCTTCTAAACTTCATAGCAATTTTATTCTCGTCTTTATTTAAACAAAAGAAAAACGTCTTACGTAATATATGGACGATCCCTTAAGCTATAAAACCTATTGTGCCACACCCTTACCTATTCGCTCTCAACAGTTGAACCCAGACCTCTTCATGAAGCCCAGTATGTCGACTACTATTCGTGTTCTGATTTCCTCAGGTACCATAAAATGGGCCTTGAGGGTTTGTTGCCTGAGTTTAGCTAATGCCGGGCACTGGCATAATACATGCAGGAATAGTTCGTCATCCCTGCCGCATTTCCTGCACTCTGTCGTGGAGTTACACCCCATTTTGTGCATATGATAGTTTGAGTGGTTGTGCCCAGTTAGGATCCGTACCACTGTCCTTATATCTTTCTTGGGTAAACTCAAGATTTCCCAGAATCAGTCCATCCTATATGTATAACCCAGGATGAATTTTGCCTGACGGCAACCCTGGATTTGTCCCAGTATTCCCGATGTTTTGTTCGGATCCAGAATTTAACGGCCATCCCGACACAGAGAGACCCTACTCCCAGGACGGGTTCCGGTCCTATGTATTCACTCGCTGCACCGCATTCTGCCAACTTCTCCGCCTTTTCGTTGCCCTTGATCTCTGTGTGACCAAGAACCCATATAAGAGCCACATTGTTTCTTTTTGCAAGTTTTTTAAATGCCTTTTTGCATTCGCAGACCAGTTCTGATATTATGTATGATTTCCCTATTGCAGCTAGGGTCGCTTGACTGTCCGAGCAGATCGTAATCTGTCTGACAGCAGGGTTTTCTTCTATTAGTGTTTGTGCACAGCGAAGGACGGCCAGGTTCTCCGCCTGAAAGACAGTAGCATGTCGCCTAAGTGAGACCCCTATCCCCTCCCTCTCTTCATGTCATAGATTCCAGCTCCTGACCCTCCATCTCCCCTGGAGCCACCCGTATACCAGATTTCCCCTTGGAGGAGCGGTATACCATTTGCTTTCCATCAATCCCTGCTTGGAATGCAGACGCGGAAAGTGAAAAGGAAATTTTATGGAATTTCTGTGATTTAGAAGTAATAATAGTTTACAATAAAAGTTGTTTAGCACTCATCAACTTTAGATGCGTTTTTCTCCGAAGAGGGTTTTCGAAGTTCACAGTTCAAAAAAACCCAAGCGACTCATTTTTCAACCTAGAGGGATTGTCTTAGGCTAAAAATTCCCAGAATTCATCCCAGGTTGTTCATTCAATTGAATATACAGAATTTTTAAATTAATACTAAATTTAACACTAGAAGAACCAGGCTGGGTCAATTGACCCCTTTCGCGTTTTGGCTGGTATTTCATCACAAAACATTTTAGGTTTCGCAAAAAAATTAGCCCCTTTCGTGGAATAATGTTAAAAATGTGAATTTGTTTACAAAAATTGTGTATATAATGCTGCCAAGCAGCAGATATTCTTAAATAATTATAATTAGGCATACATTTCTCTCATATTCTATATAATAACTGTGAATTTCAAAGAACTAATCATTGCGAATGACAAAAAATGGCTTTTGTTCATTAATTTGTTTAAAACATTATAAACAATTTTATTTCTCACTCTAACCTACTGAAAATTATTGCTGGTTAGTAAGTACACTGCCTTGATCTCTTCTTTAGTCAATTCGCAGATCTTACATAAAAAGGTACATCTGAAAAGTTAGGATAAAAATGTGCGACGTCGATACGACTACGCTGGGGTATGCGAGCATTTTCACTTATTTGTTGTACTCTTTCAGGACTCACTACTCTTCTCCACTTATATTAACGATGTTATATGAATATAGCATACTTCTATCGTTAACTTTTGATTGTAGATACTGTTTAAAATCATTATTTGACACCCGATCTAGGTATGGGTCAATTGACCTCTCGTGGTAACAAAAGGTGGCAGAAAATCCCGGTACTTCTAGTGTTAAACAATTTTAATACCAAATAAACTAAAATTATTTAAAGAGAAATTGCAGAAAGATGGACATGAATTTAAGAAAAATAAAGAATGTATTGCAAGAAAAAAAATTTAGAGAATTAAAAATACTTCCGGTTATTATTCCAGTTGATAAATTGAATTAAAAATTTTTTTTAATATTTGTTTTCATTTAAGACTCAGTTTTGGTTATTTCAGTTTCAAAATCGTTCAATTTAGGAATCTGAAACTGTCGGATATCAATGACCGGAAACAATTTCACAAATCGAGATAAGACTGGAAATTCCTCATCCAGCCCTCCAACTGCATATAGAAATAATATGGGAGACACATCTATTCTATTTAGGGAAACTCCGAATCCATTTTCAGAATAATTCTTCCACGATTATTCGACATTATGATTGTCCAAGTTTGGATCCTAAAACCGACATTGTATAAGCCTGAAAAAATCAGGCTTATTCGGGGAAAGAAGGCCGAAACGTGCATTTGTTGATAAAACTGGTTTCTAATTTTCATGGAGTCTCACGCGGACCAGAGAAGCATTTGAACATGTTTACTCACTCAACGTATGTTCGGTGTGTTTATTGGCAGCGATTAACGAAGCGATAAGTTGAACCGATAATGTATTATTTACTGTTGAGTATTTTGAAGTGTGCTGTGCAGGAAGTGTCTGATAGCTATATGCAGCTTCACAAAATTCGAAGGAACAATGAAACACATTTACCACAATTACCACTCTCTCAAGAACTCTGAGTTAATAAGCTAAGGAGAAGAACATTATCATTTTCATCCTGAAGGACGACTCGGAACACAATAATAACATTTACGAAATAGTGACAGCTGTTTTCCTGAAGGTTGGTTTACAAATGTCGAAGATAGCGATGGATGAGGTATGTTAAGCTGGCACCGCACTATTGACGTACAGACATGTAGACTATTTCATAATTTGGGGCTCATTTAGGGCTAATTTTAGCCCTATTCCCAAATGTATGGCTCTATTATTTTTTGTAAGAAATAGTGTTTGCGCTAGCATAACATTAAGCTGTCCGAACATTGCTGTAAAACATACTAAAAATGATTTTACAGAAAATTCATCTCATACAATAATTTAGGGCTCATTTAGGGCTCTGGGAATATAATAATTAAAATTTTTGAAAAATGTTTAAACGGCCGTTTCATAATGAAAATATCTCCCCTGATTCAATACCGTGACGTATAATGTACAAACAATACCATAAACAATTTTATTAAAGTAAAGTAAAGTAAAGTAAATTTCTATGAGCGATGACATTGTGGTATATGTATATAACTAAGGAATTCCGTATCGGATCTTTTATTAAAGCTATTGTTATTTTTAATCCTGTGAAACATTTCTTTGAAGTTACGTTTTCTGCAATTTTTTTCATTAATTAAAATACGAGTTTTTGAAAAATTAAAAATGTGATCATTATCATGTAAGTGAGTCACCAGAACAGTTTTTCGTATATCTCTTTTACAATCATAAATATGTTCTTTTATCCTCACACTAATGTATCTACTGGTCTGGCCTATATAAGCGCAATAAAATTCGCAGGGAATGTAGTAAATAACATGTGTCTGTGCTCCAAACGGAGTTTTTTTCTTTTTCTTCGAGTAACTTGAACTTCTTAATTCAAGTGAAAAATTGTCTCGATCGATTACCTAATTAGTTCATGTTATTCAGAAAATGAGACAATTTTGTGAAAGAAAATCTCTGAACAAATGGAAATCTGGAGCCAAATCCCCGATAATTTTTTACACGGAGCGTAATATTTACGACCAATATACTGCCCAGTTCTTGATTAGCGGTTCCCTTATTAGCAGACACTGCAGTCCTAAAATATTTTAACAGACATTTATAATAATACGAATATAATTTAATACATTTATTGTAGTTACTGTCATTTCTGTTTCTCAGTATAGGAACACCTGTCAACTTTTCATGCGACAGGGCGTCATAAGTTAAGACGGTCCTATCTACGTACCGGGATGTTTTGCCTGATTTAGTTCTAGCAGTCAACATTTTTTTCTAGTGCGTCGTCGCCAAGCCTCTCAAGTTTTCTTCGCTTCTGGAGGCGTGAATTTGTGGAGCACTTTAGGCACAAATCAGCCGTTTCTTTTTTACATGTGTCTGGGCTGATTAAAGTTATGCATAAAGGACCTATTTTTAATTTGACATCTAGGTCTGTTGATAAAAAAAAATATTGTACGTTAAACTATTTAACTGCTACGGCCTACAATTTCATTGAATAATATTCATTGACTACGACTGTTAGGATGAGCCAAAAAATTGAATTTTTGGACAGTCTAGGACTGTTCCTAAATAGAAGATAGTTTGAGAAACTTCTGCTTTGATCGGCCATGGAACCATCACAATTGACGACTTTTGGATGAGGGGCACCATGACGAAAATCCACTCATTCAAAAAGTGCAAAATAGCCACCGTCTTATGTGTTGAGCTAATCATCGCAGCTACAACATACTGCCCAGCTTCCTCATTCACCACAATCAAATACAAAAAAATGGGTCCAGTGGATACTCCATCAAAAACTTTGAAACACTTAATCATGCCGGCGCTTGCGTCCAAGGAAATATCTGATGCTTCTTTTCTGGTGTAATCAAAATATAACCGGTTCTGATGAGTAGTCAAAAAGTGACACTTAAATGGATCGTGAGCTATGTTGTGAATTGCCGTTTTCTTTAAAGAATGCTTCATTATCTGAAGGCCTTTTATTAGATCCGGGTCTAGACAGGTCGAGATTTTGTACTGAACTTTTGCTACTCTCAAGGTAGACCCGGCTCTGAATCTCCGTTTCTCATTTTTTACTGCCAATTCTATGCGATAGAGCTCTGCGCCCTTGGTATGTAACTACTCCCCGATCTCTTGTCTGAGCGGTGCTCTCAAATACTTTCGTTGCAGCATTTCAATCCGAAAGTAAGTAATATTCGTCCGCTGTCCAATATATGTTGAAAACTTCGTAAAACAATTGAGAGCAAATTTCTCCACTAACCGATCATTTTTTACGAGACAAGAAAAACGAAAGTCAGCGATTACGTAGATTGAAACAAAAACAGAAAAATGAAATAAAAAACTTGGGTTCTAACCAAACAATTGTTTTAACTACTTCTTTTCAAAATTAAAAAAAATCTTCTAATCAATTAGAGTGTTGCAGCACGAACTTATCGTCATCCTCAGCAAGTAACAAATGCAATATTAGTGAGACTATTATAGAATTGAATTTCCCTAACAAAGAACAACAATCATCTCAAATTTGAAAACCAACAGATGAACAATACATTTATTTCGATTCGAAAAATGACAACTTAATAATAAGAACAATAAAAAAAGGAAAGGAGCAACTTCAACTAAAGAGGATGCATTAACATTTAATAAAGAATCTGAGTGTGACAAACAATTAGGAAGTGAAAGAGATGAAGAAAAAATATAAAAGTCAAAATCAAAGACGTTCTGTTCGTTTACAACAGAAAAGAATATTAAATTTAGATTATCCACAAACTGTTTACTTGCCACCTTCGAATCTTCAAGAAAATTATCTTGGAGAATTGAGGATTGAGTGTATACATCGTAAGGCAAAGCATTTTATTGGTGAAAAAGTAAATAACAAAGGCTATTCTTTTAATGATTGTTGTGGTCACGGTGCGAAAAAAATTCAATTGTTTAATTGACGTCCAGGACCATACTGCTTTAAAATTCAAGGGCAAATATACTATCAGATAAATACTGCCTTATTTCCTGAAGAAAATGATAATTCATCATTTGGTCAACATTTCATATATGATAGTCCAGAATCTGCAGAATATAGATTACAACAGGATATATCTTTCGGTCAAGAAATACTGCGTGAGATTGATAAAATTATACGCGAGCAAATATATTTGCAAAATCATATGTGATGATGTCTGATGAATTGAAACAGCTAACAAAAATTGCAGAACAGAATAATGAATCAATAGCATAATTACAACTAATATTCACTTTGAAACCTGGTATGGATCGAAGACGTTTTAATTTTTAAAGAATAAATGAAGTTGTTGCAATTTTTAATACCAATTCTGAAGGTGAGATCCCAAATTCGTATGTTATTATTAGTAATAAATGAAAAAAATTACAGATAGACAGTTCTATGGATCCAAATGTTGAACCGTGGACCTACCCCTTATTTCTTCCATATGGTTCTTTTGGTTGGAATCCAAACATTTCTCGTGTTAATGATGACAATAAACGTGTTACTAGATCAGAATATATACGATATCGAATGGCAATAAGTGATGATTGGAACCCATTCATAATGGGTGGT
>CAKNXH010061133.1:0-18896 GCA_932178445.1 Andricus quercusramuli
TAATCTCGGACGTTCGAAACTGTCACTGATTTGTAACCTCAATCCATACCCGAGTGCCAAAAATATGCGCTTGGGAATGTTCTTCGACTGATAGAGCAAGAGGAACTGAAAAATTTATTCAAACAAAATTTTATTAACAATTCAGTTACATTTCTCTTTTAAACTCAAAGGAATACTAACGTTCCATTACAGTATGCACATAAAGCAAGTGAACTTTCTCGACCTTCCACTTCTTACAATTCTACGAATTTGAAGCATTAGAAGATTCGCGAAATTAGGAATTTGGTGACTCTAATTTAAGAGATGTTGCTGTTTCATTGTTATTTCGTATAGTTTGTCTGAAAAATATAACCATTCTATTGTACAGAATGTGAAATGAATGAATTATATTATATCTAATTTCTTAAATATAAAGTTGATTGTGCCAACATTTTCCAGAAAACTTTACTGTACTGTGATTAACAACTTTCTCGCTGAAAGTAATTGTTATTTCAAATTCGCTCGACAAATTAACGCTGGATATTAGAGAAGTGCAATATGCGCCGAGCATCAGAACAAAAAATAAATAAAAATTGTTTTCAATAATTTTTTAATGACTTTTGTTCTATCAATCAAAGAACAATCCAAACTTTATTTCTTGGAAATTTTATTTGAAAAATTCAAAAACTGACCTCCTACTCCCAGCAAAATGATTTCATGTGCCCTTATTCGATCCGGCAGCTCAGTTTTCTAGAATGACATCCGCTTCCAGTGAAATCCTGGCCTTGTCCTAATAACAAACTATTGATTGCATATATGGGCGTTTTCACGAAATATGTCATCTTGTTGTGACCGTGTTATTAGATGCAAACCCACTGCATACAAATTTACAGACAGACTCCCTGGAATGGGTAAAAGCTTACAGTCAAAATAGTAGTATGCCCTTGATAAACACGATACTTTTTGTCCTATCCTCCTTGAAAACAAACATGTGAAGCAGACAAAGGACGTTTGGTGTACTTGACAATTTTAGATTATAATTGAAAGGAAGAATCAGCGAACTTTGCAGAAGGGAGATTTTCCTCCATAGTCTCACTTGCATGGTGCAGTGTATGTGGAGCGGATTCAAAGTTTCATGCAGCGGGCGTAAAGTTTGATGTCAGTCTGGCGGCGGAGTGCGCATGTGCGAACGTCGATGGGCTCGAAGTGGCAGAGTATAGGCTACTAAAATTTCATGGATTTGACATTGCGCTTTGGAAGAACTAACACAGCATGAAAATCTCAAATATTGTCATCGCTTTTGCACTCCAAATATCCACCACAACGGCTGCAAGTGTGTAAAGTGCGTACAACTACACAGGAAAAAAATCTTCCGATTTTTTATTGGACTTAGGTGGTGAGCAGAAACCGGAGTAAGAAAAAACATGTGCTTCTAAAATAATCAAAGAATCCTACATTTAAACATCGAAAATTTGGAATTTGTCGAAAAAATGGCACCTACGTCATCATAGTATACTCCAAGAATACTTCAAGCATGCTTTTCTATGCCCACGGAAAATGAGCAGTATGTCGGTTCAAAGAAGTTTACTATGAACAAAGTTAATGTTGCAGTACGCGCAAAAGTTCTGTCCAATTTAAGGCTTGAATGTCCACTCCGAAGATTTAGCGTGAGTGTCCACTCGAACACCGATTTTTGTAAAATTGCGTGTATCAAGATAGGACTAAATTTTTTACTGATTTTGCTGTACTATACTATCTTACTAGCTATTTTTTACACATCATCTTAAATTATGATTTTTATTTCTAAACGCTTGCGACTTGGCCCTGGGTTTCCAATTTCTCTTAACACCGTCAATCTCAAAATTGTACTCTATTACGCCACTTGTACAACTCTTTAACACGTGCAACCATGTTTCCTGCTAATATATACATACTCTGCATAGATTTTCGTAATCTAAGATCCAATATCTACATGCTCTTACATCCTCTCCGATTCTGAATCTCAACATTCTATTTCATTTGCTCTCTTTTTTAATCCTTTTCAGGTACTCTGGTTCACCCTGCCTCTTTATCATTCTGTACAATCTGTTGTACCTTGAATTTGCGATTTTTCTAAAACTCTCCTCTCCTTACCTTGCCTTCATCCCTTTCGCTCCTACCTCCATCTCTCTACCCTTCACTTGCGTAACATATTCAAACCACATTTCATATCTTCCATCCTCACATTTTGAACGCCCCACGTTACCTCTCCTCTCTTTATGCATAACCTGCCGAGCACACCATTGTGCAATTTTCCTTCCCTCTCACCTTCTTAGTTTCTTTTCGAAGTTCCAGGCTCTTTTCGATTGCCTGGCCACTATTTTTTCTCGTCCTCTTTCAGCCCTTAGCATATAACCAGGTCAGCTTCAACCCACTCCCATAACCCATCTTAAAAATCTATCATGCAAACTTTGCAATCTCTCACGTTTTTTTCATCCCCAAATTTCCACTCCATAGCTGAACACTGACCACACTCTCATCTTCCAGTCGTCCTTGAACCTAATTTTTCTATACCTTATACTTATCCCATTACTGCCCTAGCGTATTGTAATCTCTTTATCACCTGCAGCTCGCTTTTTGTTGTCATTTGGAACCAAACCCCTGGGTCGCAAAACTCATCACATTCATACATCTTTCATCATCCGCTACTAGCACAACATCATCTGCCGATGCTAGTGAATATACTTTGCCTGTTTCTAATGGTGTCCCCCCTTTCCCCTTTCCTCTCCAGCTTCACCTCTAAATCTTTCAGAAGAATCCCAAACAGAAGTGGGTTCCACGGGCACCCTGGCCTGAGCTGCCTTCCTGTCCCTAATTCCTCTCCTTTATTGTCTCCTATCTTCACCCTTATCTTAGTATCTACCAATATTAATTTCATCAGCTCTATTAAATCTTCGTCTACTCCTCTTTTTTCCATGGCTGCCCATAACACTCTCCCGTTAACAGGGTTATATGCTGCCTTAAAATCTACAAACAGTGCGATTAGTTCCGCTTTCTTTCGCTCCATATTCCTATTAACAAGATAGTTGAGCACCAGGATGTTATCTGTGGCTTTCATCCCTTTTCTAGAATCCGTTTTGTTGTGCGGTATACTTCCGTTTACTTCCACATGTCTTTCCAACCTGCTTCTAAGCACTTCCGCATACATTTTATGTGCCACTGACATGACTGTGATCCCGCTATATTCCACCTCACTTTTTTTCTCTCCTTTCTCAATCAACGGTACTACCAACCCTGTCTTTGTTTCCTTTGGACACCCTTCTTCTTTCCATACCTTGTTGCAAATCCTTCATAACTCTTATCTCACTCCTCATCCTCCTCATCCTCCACATTTAAATGCTTTCTCTACCTGTTCCATATGTACCTTTTCTACATTTTCTCACATACTCCTCTAACTTTACCTTACTTTACCTGCATTTATCGTCCCACCAACTTCTCCTAAACCTCACTTCTTTTTCTCTTGGTCGCGCCTCTTCTCTTACCTTATCAATCACTTTTTTCAGTCATTCTAGCAGCGCGTACACTCTTTCATCTCCCAAGCACCCTTTCTCCTCGTTTTCTATGTCTTTCATGAATGCTCTCCGCTTTTCCTCTTCCCAAATTCCCATTTTCAATTTCTTTTTCCTATTTCCTTCCCTCTTACCCCTATCGCGAATACCTTCAGCTTCCTTATTCTTTCTTCTGTCAGAATTTAATTTGTATTTATTCAAAAAAGTCCCTGGGGCTGAATAACCCTCTGAGGAACAGAATATACAAGGTCATTACAAATTTGTGCAAGCACTGATCGGCAGTATACTTGATTAATCTTTATAATTTAATCTCCAAACTAACTTAAATAAATAATTAAGCTGGGTCGACCTCAGAGTAAGTGTAAGATTAGTGATAAGATCATTGCAAAGTAACTAAAATTGAGTGATTAATTAATTAGTAGCCCTCTGTTCATGTTAAGGTATAAATGAAGAATGACAAACTGTATGCATAAGAAATAAATATTCGCAAAAGTTAATGAATATAGAAAGAGATTCGAAGATCAAATATTCGAGAACTAAAAACGATAGTTTACCAGTGAGTAATTTCAAGAAAGGAATCTTAAGGATTGTATGTCTTTCACGAAGCTTAGACTGTGCTGGAAGGCCTCTGTCTACAAATTGGAACAGGTTGAATAGACACTCTGGAGCTCTGTTCTGAAAAAGAGTATAGAACAAATTACCTATGGAGAATTTTCTCCTCTTGTCAACATTAAGCAGACCAGCCCTATATGTGTGTGGAGTTATGTGTTCGTATATAAGCAAATTGTAGATAAAGCTGACGCAAGCGTTTAACGCACGCTCGAGCTGTAAGTTTAAATCGTCGGACAAACCATCGTATACCGAATAGCCATAGTCGAAGTGGGGCAGGATTAGACTCTTAACCAAAAGTATATGAGTAGAGGAAGGTAAAGAGTACATTCCTATATAGTTGCTGTAGGTTACTGTATGTTTTTCTCGAAATGCCCTGTAACTGTTCCTTCCAAGACAAGGTACGGTTATAAGAATATTCCAGATCTTCAACTCCTTCCGAGAAAGGGATAGCGAGATTCCCGATACGAAGTGGTGCAAAAGATGCCAAAGTTTCAAGTGATGGAGATGAAGTAGGTCCAACAACAACTGCCTTAGTTTTGCCCGGGTCAAGAGAAAGTCTATTCTTCCAGGCCCAGAGGATCACACTATCAATATCCTCCTGGACTAAAACAAGTAATCCAATTAGCGTAGAAATTGGTCCCGATAAATAAATTAGAAATCATCAGTATATTTGTGGTAGCTGCAATGTTGAAGTTCACTTACAAGGTCAGATGTAAACAAATTGAAGAGGAGAGGTGCCAGAATGGAGCCCTGTGTAACCTCACACTTGACCTCACCCCCTTCAGAAAGCCCACCACTACTATTAATTATTCTGTGAGACCGAATATTAAAATATGACTGAAACCATTTGATGACAGAGTTTGACAAGTTACAAGATTTCAACTTTTTTAGAAGTCATTCATAGTTAACCAAATCAAAAGCCTTCGAAAAATCAAACAGAACAACAATCGTGATCTTCCTGTTATCCATTGCTAATTTGAGATCCGTCATTACTTTGAGGGAAGCAGTAAGAGTACTGTGTTTCGTACGAAAACCTGATTGCATCAGGTCAATGGCCTCAGATAATTAAAGAAATCTGGAAAGTTGCAAGTGAACAATTTTTTCAAGTGGTTTAGAGAGTGCACATAAAATAGAAATTGGCCGCAAGTCTTTCGGGGTAGTAGGTATGGAAATTTTGGGAATTGGGCAAATAACAGCCTTTTTCCAGATATCTGGGAAAATACAGACCTGAAGGGAAGCATTATAAATATGCGATAGGATGGGAAAGATAATTGGAAGGGCAAGTTTAATCATTTTCATTGATATTCCATCAGTCCCAATAGCATTTGATTTCAAGTGTTGTTCGGAAAGTATTTCAGGTGTGATGCCGTCGAAAAAGAAATTGAGAGTTATTAAATAATGAATTAAGAGAGGTGGTGGAAGATGATGATGTTAAGTCTGGAACTGGGAATGTAGAAAAAGTCTTTAAAAAGTCATCAGGCGGAAAATTACTATCTATAGATTCGTGCTTGGGCGGGATTAGGTGTAAACGTCCAAGGAGATGCCAAATGTCCTCTTTTTTGTCTCTGTGTGCAATGTCATTATAATTGTATTGAACGAATCTCTAATCTTAGTTTGAACTGGGTTTCTGAGTTTACGAAATTGAGCTAGTATTATACTGCTCTTTGTACTTTTTGCAAGTCGGCGCTTGCCATCACGTTCCCTCATCAGATTCGTAATTTCAGATGTGATCCAGGGGGCAGCTTTATTATAGTTTTTAGGAACATGTAGCGGAGAAAATTTGTTAAATGCGGTTACTAGGTAATTAGTCAAAGCGTTGATTTTATTATTTATATCTGTATCTAGTGATATTTTTTTCCAATCATACGTCATTAGATGTTCGTGGAAAGTATGTTCATCAATTTTAGAAAGATTCCGCAACTGTCTCTGGGTTGAATTTGAGTTAAAAGAAAATTTAAGGGTGATTTTAATCAAGTCGTGATTAGAGAGAAAAGGAACAGCATGTTGTTCGTAGTAGACAACCTTATCAATATAGTCCACAATCATTAGGTCAATACGAGTACAGGAACGATCAGTATGATGAGTGGAATCATGAGGTACAATCGAGAGTCCCGAAGAGTATACCAAGTATGTTAGATATTTAGAATGATTGAAAGTAAGATTTAAGTTAGTGTTAAAATCTTCAGTAAGTATAATGTTATTAAAGTTGGGAATAAGTATAAAAAATTATCGATTGTAGCTCAGTGCCATAGGATGCATTGGGTGGTTTATAGACCAATCCCACTAAAACACTATCAGAAATTAATTTAACTTCAACAAAGAGAAACTCGATCGTGGGATAAGTAGCTACTGGACTCACGTCAACCACGGTCGCACGCAGACTATTATACAGGAAAAGACAAACTCCACCATCCCTTATCTCGTCTCTGTCTCTTCGAAAGAGCGAATAGTTGTCAATTGTAACAAGGATAGAGGGTATATTTGGAGTTAACCAAGTCTCAGAAACAGCTATTATATGCTAGGAACATGTACTAAAGAAATGTTTGAATTCTAGAAAATGTGCCAAGATAGACTGGGCGTTCACATGGCAAATGCTCAAGGTATCCATGGATATATTAGGAGAAGCATTTTATATAAAAACAATTCAAAATTAAAAAAAAACACGCAGCACGCGTAAAAATTGACTGAGACAAAGAACAATTATCAACGCACCCCAAACTAAGTGATTACAATTAAAATTAGAAAATCGGTAACGAGTACAAATAAAAAAGATACAAAAGGTATAATAAACAGTGTCGAAAACAGTGACGTATGTCTCTAGACAAATTCTCAACAAAAGGGGGCATGATTTCGTAAATCGATATCCGGATATCGAGAGAGCTACGAATATTTTTATGAAATGAGAACATCTAAGGTATCAAAGGCACACAATTAATTCAAATATTATAGAATTATTCTCAAAAATACCAAAATCAAGATCTAAAGCTACCAGTTCGAATGTGAGATCAAGTTTGCTATCTGAAGATACATATATACAAGGTATAAAAACCTGAAAAATATTGAACATATATTCACCGACGGGCATCAAATTAGCAAACAATAATAATATCATAAAGAAATTTAAGTACGTCTTTAAAATTATTGCTAAGGTTAGTCCCTCTACAGATTGCAGATTTGCAAGGTGTATTCTCGAAGAACCGTCCTCCTTTCTACCAAAAAATCCTTCCACCAGAAATCCAAAGATATTTGATTTTCGTGTCTCTTCGGAGACCGAGAGCAATACCATATATTTTCCGGTTAAGTGGTATTAAGGACTCACGAAGATAAGTGAAGCGTATCTCATTTCCGGTCCATCCAATATTCGAAGTAGAAAAATCTCTTTTGACTTTTCGTCTCTCAATCATTTTATCTCGTACTTCTTGGTGGCTGAATTTGACTACAATGATCGGAGGGGTAGTACGTTGTGTGAGAGATGGTGCTTTGATGATTCGGTAAAGGTTGACAACTTCATTCTTGGGAATTGGTACATCAAGAGCCCTGGGAATTGACTCAACGTTGTCCATAAGGTCCTCGTTGGGCTTATTTGGAAGACCATGAATTTCAAGCGTAGTATGTTGAGCCGCTTGGTCATTTACATTCTGCGCAAGCTGAAGCGCAACCACTTTAGCCTTCAGGTCCTTAACTTTCTTTTGAGCAGTACAAATTTCGTCACTTTGTACTTTAGAGCCGGCTTCAAGCGTATCAATACGACGAGTATTATTAGGAGGGTCAGCTTTTATTTCTAAAAGGGTAGAGTTTAAATTCTCATTAAAAACCTGTTGTCGGGTTTCGAACTCACTCAACCTCGTTAAAATCTCATTTTGGGCCTCCGAGACCACTTAACGTAAAAGGTCAACGAGACCCGGAGGTAGAGCAGGTGCATTGACGGAAGTGGGAGTAGAGGGCACAGAATTTACCTTTTCAGCGTCACGAGAATCACCAATCTTATAATTGGCAGCAGAGTTGGTATTAACTGCCTTCAAGGTGGCACTAGTAGTCAAAAAACTACATCCCTTGCAGACATAATCAATCTGTCCTTTTTTAAGTTGTTCTACAGTTTTTTTTTGCAATACCAAGATTAGCACAGGTCAAATGGAAGAGATTATCATACTTTATATAGGCTATAACCTCAGCACCACCTCTTGAAATCACTTCGTTGCACTCCGGACACGCTCTCGTGGTATCGTAATTGAAACATAATAAAAATAACTTTTTTGAAGAAGCTTGCACCGATTAAAAACAATTGAAAGGATGTAAGAGAGCTGTTACATTCGTTCAATTGGTCACGGCCCTGTGCGAAAGGGTTGTCGGGCCGCGACTGATATCCCTGATTCACCCTGATTTTGCGGAGACTAGGTCTCCAAGCGTCACAAACAAACCGGCCACAAGTACTTTCACGACACACCAACTTTATATACAGAAAAATCTGAG
Source organism: Andricus quercusramuli (assembly GCA_932178445.1). NCBI lineage: Eukaryota > Metazoa > Arthropoda > Insecta > Hymenoptera > Cynipidae > Andricus > Andricus quercusramuli. Next base: position 8,610 of record CAKNXH010061133.1, read on the forward strand.
ATTCCCAAGGATTCTCAGAAAACTGAAGCGGAGCGAATCTAAACACGTCCGTAACCGATCGCTGCACAAGACAGCAATCTATTGCGGTGTTCACTATACCCGCGTACATATATTCCCCTCCTTCACCCCCTTCACAAATGAACCATCCGATCTATGCATTCAAGTCCCTACCTCTCCTATAAAAAGCAAGATCTCATCTTTTTCGTCTGTCCATTTCCTTGTTGTTTTCTCTCGTCCCTCTTCTTCTCTTCTTTTCTTCTCCTGTAAATGCATACTACATCCACGATAACTGTTTCTAATTGTCATTCTTCTAACCATTGTTCCATCCTTTTCTTCTATATACTCTTCCTTTTCTTCCTCTACCACCAGTTCCTTTCTCACCTCTGACACCATGCCACCCATTCCTCTCCCTTTCACGTATTCCTTTCTCTTACTGCTTGCATCTTTCAATCATATACTTTCGGTAATATTCTTTTCATGCCTTTTCACTCCTTTCCATCCACTCACGCCTCACTCGTCATTATCTTACCTGACTTCTGCAATGCTCCCCTAAAATTTTTGTCCTTGTTTTTTAATCCTGACACGTCGGAGAATGCTACATTCGCCACGCTTTTTTTCACATTTCTCTGCTCTCTTCCTTGCATTCAAGTCCTCTTGTCGTTCCAAAACCCCCCGTGACACTTTTATTTCCCTTTTACTCCACTTTTTCCCCTTAATACACTACTTGTTTCCTACTTTCCCTCAGCTCTTCTACTTCATCGTCCCAAATCCATTCATCTGCGTTTACACATATCCTATATTTCAGAATCCCCCCCTTCCCCTCTTAACCCATGCCTTTCACTTGAATAGTGACTTTTTTCTCCTTTCCCGTCACTTCAAGTCATCTTTGATTCTTTCATTTCTTTCTGCCAACAACTTCTTCTTCTCCATAACTTCATAATTATGCTTCTCACTCCCTTATTTTACTAAAAACATACATGCTTTCCCCTCTTTCTTTCCTCCTAGTCTACTCTTCCCTTTCACTACGACTTACGCGCTGATGTATCTGATCAGCTTCAAAATCTCAGTCTCTCCCTCTTCACTATTCACTTTGAAACCCTTCACTATTGCATACATTTTCCTCTTCGCGCTCTCTCTCCCTCCCTTCCATTCTTTTATCAACCTCAATCAGTCTCAAGCACCACCCTTTATTCTGCTCATGCATAACCACCTTATACTCTCTCGCTTCTTTTAAGCTTTCTTTCTCTCACACCTTATGCTCATTCCCTAGTTCCAGTTTGCTCCCTCTGTTCTCCAGCAGCTTAATGTGACTCCTCCTAAACTCCTTATTCCCTCTCTGTCTATTCTTGATGCTTTCCAATTTGTTCGATACCTTCTATTTCTCTCCTTTCCATAATTCATCCCAACTTCCCATTTTTGTCTCACTTTTCGCAGCTCGTCTTTTACATTCTCCCTTTTCTTCTTCATATCATTCACTCTCCTGCAAGTTTCATCCAGTCTTCCGCAAGTCTCTCTCTAAATCACTTCTTAAGAACTTCAAATTTTTCGAACATGTTTCCTTCATCCTTATCTCTGTCAGGCGTTCTTTTTTTTCTCTTGACTTTTTTAATGTCATTGTCCCTCTCTGCATCTTCACTCATCTGCTTGCTTTTCTTTTTATCTGTGTCGTTTCCTCCCCTTCACTGCGTATCCTCTCGCTGCTAGTGGCGCTCGCCGACCGTTGCCACCATTGTGGGAAATCTCTCGACCCCCAACTCCGGAATTTAGATCTACGTCTTCCCAAATTAGTGAGCTTCTTGCGCCTATGTGCCCTTCTTTTACTCGACTCTGAAGTTGCTACGAATTCCAAAGGTGTAGCGAACGTCTCATCTGCACTAACCTCACTGCTTGCCTCGTCTGCGTAACAAATTATTGAATTAAAGATTTCAGTTTTCAATCAATTTATCCATATAATCTGCATTTATAATATAAAAAATATACTTATATGTATTTCTTTGGATGACTGGTGCTTTTTATTACTGAAGTTACAAAGGAGATTCTCATTCACTTGTTATTATTGTTTCTTCTATTTATACAGCTTTCCAATGAAGAAATATACATTTTCCACAAAATATTCCATGTGTTCGAACGAATTGCAAAACATTTTATCTCAAATATTATCAAGCACGTTGCTAAGTTCTAATTTGACTTCAAGTAGTTTTCTGTTTGTCCATAAAATTATATCCCTGGTATGTAGATCAACCTGGTCAGGAATTTCTCAATCTGAACAAAAGAAGATTGAAAAATTAAGGACGGTCGATAAAATTTTCTTCATGTCAGAAAAATGCGAATAGTTGAATTATCCATATTGCACCATGGCATGCTGGAGATGTCACTTACTGAGTTGCAACATTCTCCCAGCATGATGAAAGATTTAATTATTGGGTTAAAGTATTATTTTGATCATCTGTCTGATATAGAGTTTTGAAATTAATGTCATTTAGCTTTGTCTGCATTCTTTCATTCTCAGTATCAGAAATATGTTGTGAGATGCTACATAGCTTATTATTGAAAATTAATCTTCTTACCTATGAGGTTCTATATTTGACTATAGTTTAGTTGACAATCAGCCCAATTCATATCTTAAAGAGTGATGTATGTTACAAATATTAAAAATGATAATATATTTTCTTCTGTCTGTTTAATTTTCGAACTATTAAATTCTAAATGGTCATAATATACATTTCAGTATTGGAAAAATAACCAAACTTGACTCAAAATAAAAAATAAAGTATGTTGATTCAAAATTTAGTAACAAAAATTTGGAATTTTTCAAGAAAAGTCGCAGACAATTTTCCAGGGATGGTTCTGAAGGAGTAACCCCTAAGCGAAGGCGTCAGAACCGTGCCGAAAGCTGAATGACACCAAAGTGAGGTGTCTCAAACGGTGACCTGAGATACCGGGCGACCTCTCAGAGTATCAGCCTTATCCTTGCACGCGGGGCAAGAAGAATGCCAACTACCCTAGAGTTGGGGGAGCCAATCAACACAACGTCAATGCAATGGACCGGCGGAATCTCAGTACTTTTGGTTGGACGGATCGAGTCAATGACGACCTGCTAGAGTGCTACGATAGCAATATGGCCCCCAAGCGAGAAGGTTACATGCCATGAGTGCAGATTCTGTGGTGCGAGAAACCGCCAGAGCTCTCGCACTTTTTGCGTCAAAGTCTGTAAAGCCATGTTGAACAACTCCGAAAAAGGGGCTATGTAAGCGGAGCGCCTACTCTACCGCAGCCAGAACAAGCCGGCAACAGAGAAAGAGTGGCGACACTGAGACTAGCCGCGTACAGGCATTCAATAGACGAAGAACGATGCTTCAGGACTCGGAGAAACATCAATATCCAGGTTTTTCCCAAGAATCCGACCTCTGGACTATCAATTGTGGTGTATACAGTCCAGGAAGAACTTTGGCAGATGTTAACCGTAAAACAAAATCAACGGTTGATCATGAGCCCAAAACACGAATACATCAACCCAGCACCGAGATAGGCTGGGCAAGACAGTGAGCGTCGCGCATTCAGTGTGTAATTGACTACATAACATCTGGCAGGACTTTCACTGCCAAGGTTCGAAAGTTCGCTCACGAACTGCGGATCCGTCATCACACAATCAACAAGTCAAAGCTACTGACCATCAGGCAGTATATTGATGACAGAATACGAGTACTATCTAATGCTAAGAGAAGTCTAGAGCGGAGGGAGAGGTGGGTCAGAGAAAATCAACAGTTTTTGTCTGCCTCATCTCGGCGCTTCCAAGACCCTCCAGTTACTGTCGACCATCCGCCCGAACCAGAGAAGATCGTAGCATTTTTGAGAGAAGTCTACGAGGTCCAACATCCACTTCAAGAAGACTCAAGGAACATAAATAGCTTCAAGGAGCTGTGCAATGCCCTCATAACAGCTGAGGAGGAATGCCCATCTATCACTACCAAGGATGTGACAAACGTAATAAGAGGCATGAAGAACTATTCCCGCTTCGGGACCAGATGGTGTCAAGACCTTCTGGTGGAAGAAGTTTCCTTCAACCCACCAGCATCTGGCTCGAATTTTCACCTCATATCTAAAGTCGGAAGAGCCTATTCCGGAGTGCTTGGTGGAAGGGCGCACAGTGCTCCTGCCTAAGACGGGCAACTTAGCTGACCCTAAGAATTACAGGCCAATAACTTGTCTGAACACACTGTATAAGATCTTCACAGCCATCCTAAATGATAGGATTCTTCGGACAATTGAACCTGTGTGGCGAGAGATGTATGAACAACGTGGCTCGAAGAAAGGCGTAGCAGGATGTCGGGAGAACCCGCTCATCGATAGATGTGTCTGTAAAGATGCAGCATCCTATCAACGATCTCTATCGATGGCCTGGATAGATTACCGAAAAGCTTTTGATTCAACCTCCCATAGACTTATCATCTGTCTGTTGGAAAGCTTGAAGGTTCATCCACACATCGTGAGATGCATAGAGAGATTAATGCCGCTTTGGAAAACCAGATTTACCATCTTATCTGGAAAATATCGTGTGATCACTAACAGTATCACCTTTCAGAGAGGTGTGTTTCAGGGCGATACCATGAGCCCTCTCCTCTTTTGCCTCACATTATTGCCACTATCTCTCGCACTTCGCCATTCCGAAGGGTACCTCTGCGGCAAACCTGGAAATCGAAAGCATAAGGTAACTTATGTATTTTACATGGATGATCTTAAGCTCTATGCTAGAAATCAAGAGAAACTACATCTAGCTCTAAAAATTGTCACAGAGTACACTCAAGAGATTGGAATGGAGTTCGGGTTAAAGAAATGCGCCAGGGTTAATTTGAAGAAAGGAAAACTTAATGGCATCCCCGAAGACCCTAAGCTCTTCGACAGAAGCGCTGTACGACACCTTAGCGCTGGAGAGACCTACACATATCTGGGCTTGCCACAGAGCCACATTCAGGACGTGAATTCTATAAAAGACACTCTCCGAAGCATATACAAACGTCTCATGAGGCAGATTTTGTCTGTCGAACTCTCGGCTAAGAACAAAGTATCTGCAATGAACATGCTTGCCGTGCCGGTAGTTCTCTATTCATTTGGAGTGGTTCCATGGACGAAGGACAAGCTCAGATCCCTTGATATCGGGACTGCTCTTGGAGGTGCCGAGGTTTCACTTGTTAATAGCCTGAAAAGGATCCCTGCGTGTCAACAAAATGCTGAGACACTAGGGGGGAAAATTCAGAAGGCGGTTGTCCTTGGGTCACTCCGCGTCCTCAGAGTGCACGAGAGATTCGCCGGATCATCGTATTGCATTCGCGCAGACTGTAATCACCCATATCACGTTTGTGAAACGTGGTGAAGGCTGAGATTTTACTGCGATTTCGCTTGAAGCGGGTGCAATTTTGATTAGCACCCGCTCCCGGCGAAATCCTGCGGTTGTCCTTATGACGGACTTTTAACTATATATTAGGGAGGTTCTTGGTTATACATGGTGGATTTTCTTTCTTCAAATTTCTCTGCTCTCACCCCCTCCCCCCTGTTTTGTTGATGTTTAGTGGCGACGCAAAGACCATGAAAATTCCCATTGACTTAACATAGAGAAAAGTCAGCTTTTTGTACATCTAATATTTTGTAACGAGCGGTTACACACACGCGCGTGCCGGCGCTCACACATAGCAGACTCGCGTCACCGAGTACGAGCGAACCTCAATCACCACTCTACTCTCCACCGCTGAACGCCTGCATTCACGAGCCACTTCTTTGAGACGGACGACGCGACACGAGCAGGCAGTCGAGTCGGGTGCGGCGAACTGAGTAGAACGGGGAGCTCGCACCCGGTGAAGGCTCAGGCCTTCCCCCTACCAATAAGCGCTCCTATGGCAGAAAGAAGACCAGCGAGAGTCGTAAGGAGTGGGGGCTTCCACACTTGCCACTCTCCACCGATTCATCTACTCCGACGGTCGTCAATGTTCAGGTGCCCCTGACATTACCTACCCGAATTTGTAGGAACGTCAATCGATAGGTGCTCCTATGGTTGACGTCCCACGCACCACGTAGATAGCAGCGCAGACTGACATGACCCCGGACAGAAGGGTGTATGGTTTCGATTACCGATGGGTGCTCCCATGGTAATCAAAACCTAGCACGAACGGTAATTAATGGGCGCTCCCATAATTACCTTTCCTCACCTCTCTGGAAAACCGACCGACCTATACCGATGGTGTATGGTTTCGATTGTCGATGGGTGCTCCCATGGTGATCAAAACCTAGCACGAACGGTAGTTAATGGGCACTCCCACAATTACCTTTCCTCACCTCCCTGGAAAACCGACCGACCTATACCGAGGGTGCATGGTATCGATTATCGATGGGTGCTTCCATGGTAATCCAAACCTAGCACGAACGGTAATTAATGGGCGCTCCCATAATTACCTGTCTGCAACACCCACCTCGAAAGTACTCCGTTCCATGTAGCTAAATTATACGCCAAGTGACTCGTTCCGGATAACAATGCGGGAATAATATTGGTGCATGCGCAGTTCGATTCTGACATTCTTTCCACATCAGCGGAATGTACGTGCATGCGCACTTTGCAGATAAGCAACTTTCCGCATCGCGACAATTCGGGGGCAACGCAGCAATTAAATTTAATTTAATTAGCTCAGTGTTTTAATGATTGCAGTTTTTTTTTTCAAACATTTTTTTTAACAATATTAAATTAGTATTTTTCGTTACCACCTCCTAACAACTTTCTCGGGAGGTTGTCGCAAAAAATAGCGTGTGATACACGTGCGCACAGGCAACTGCTGACTCGTGTAGTTTCAGCATTCGCCTTCAGCTCTTCGCACTCTTCCTCGTTTTCGCACTCGCTTTGCTCGTGCGCTAACCTCCGACTCGTGCTTCGAGCCTCCGGCTCATCCTGACCAATTTACACTAGTTGGCAATCGCCTATTTTGCGCACTTATATCACAAATAGCTATTCCTCACCTCTCTGGAAAACCGACCGACTTATACCGAGGGTGCATGGTTTCGATTATCGATGGGTGCTCCCATCGCACTCAAAACCTAGTACGAACGGTAATTAATGGGCGCTTCCATAATTACCGTTCCTCACCTCTCCGTAACCGACTATCACAGGCCCCCGTCGACTCCTCTCCTTCCTCCGGGTGCCCGCGAAACCTATCCGTTAACCTCCATTTTACAATCCAAAAACTGTAATTGCAGGACCCAGAATAAGAGAGAATCAAGCGCTCTCCGTCGGCGTTCCAAGATAACCATACTGCGACTAGAAAATGGACTTATACTTAAAACACCGCATTTGCACCACACCCACACTTAACATTGTAACCACGCTCACACGCTACACTCACTCATTAAGATGTACTTCCGCACTCACACCAAGTCACACCTCAAACCATACACACCACACCCACATTACACTTACACTCATTCCAGTTAGTAAGTACCTTATAGGAGAATAAACTATTTTTTTTTTATTTTTGATACCACTAAATCACTGCCTTTTTATTGTCTTAAAAACCTGATCCTGGCTAGGCTGAAGCGTCCGCTAAGACTGAGAAAGGATTCCGGGAAAAACAGACCGTTACAATTTAAACGCGATAATACGAAACAAATAATTCCGTGTTTCAGTATATTGTTCAAAATTCATCAGAGAATAAAAATCAATCATGAATTTTGAAGTTGAATAATTTTAAGCCACTCTTACGGGTCCCCAAAGAAAACCCCGTAAGTCAGAAATTTGAGTTTCACGTAATATTGCGTTATATTGAGGCTTTTCAACAGTTTTTCAAAAATAAATAATAAATAATCGGTAATTTAAGAATACCCAGTCTTTGAATAGTCTCAATCGGTTCCTTTTTTTTTAACTAAGGGAATTGTGATGAGGTAATACCTCACTGAAGTCACTCAATTTCAAGCAACTAAAAAACAGTATTTATTGAAGCAAGGTTCTGAAATCTTTAGACTAACCACTTTTTACAAAGCGTCTCATTAACTACACAACTAACGTTGATTATGAGTTTCGTTCTAACAAGTTACACGCGACAGAGATGTGACTCGGTGCCCGGTCTTTGGCTTACTAACTAAACGAACTATTCGCGCAAACATACACGATCTCCTGTTATTCATCATATTCACAAATGTATACAATCCTCAAAGGTAAATTCTATCGCTCACTTTGCTCACTCTGAACATACCGCCCGCTTTGTGATGCTTTGATAGAAAGGCTTAATTGAGAAGTATAAAGTTTGAATGCCATTAGCCGCCCGCTATTGAGTATCATAATTCAAAATTTTATATTAACACATTTTGCAATTCAAGAAATAACATTTTCTTAATACTTAGTGAAATTAATTACCCTAACTTATTTAATATTGTTGGCCAACTCGGCAGCTTCTACTGACGAAAGAGGCAAGAGACAAACTTTTGATATAGGTCGATCGTATTCAGAAGTGGCAGTCTTGATTCTGACTGTTCGAATCAGTCCATCCTTTCCCGCGAAAGATTTTATAATGCAACCGAGTTGCCATTTAGACGGAGGAAGAGCATCGTGTCTCATAAGCATCACTGACCCAACTTTAATATTATTATGAGGACTTCTCCACTTATAACGTTGTTGTAAGGAGTGTAGGTACTCCACATTCCACCTGCGCCAAAATATTTGAGATATGCCTTGTACTATTTGCCAGCGAGTCAATCTATTTTCAGGAATCAGCTCAACAGAGGGTTCAGGAGGACTTGTAAGAGGAGCACCTATTAAAAAGTGTCCTGGAGTAAGATAAGAAAGGTCATCAGGTTCATCAGAATGAGGACCAATAGGTCGTGAATTAAGGCAGGCCTCAATTCGAGCAAGAGTAGTTGTGAATTCTTCGAAAGTTAGGGTGTGAGTGCCCACACATCTACGTAAGTGGTGTTACAAACTCTTGACACCTGCCTCCCATAACCCTCCAAAATTAGGAGCTGCAGGGGGGATAAAATGCCATGACGTGCCTTCAATAGATAAGCTATTGAGCATATCAGGATCTCGACGTAATTGTTTTAGGTTATTTCTTAACTCTCGATCATCACCCTGAAAAGTGGTTCCATTATCGCTATAAATATGAGTAGGCATACCACGACGAGATGCAAAGCGCTGATAAGCGGCTAAAAAACCTTGAGACGTATAGTCCGGGACTAGTTCCAGATGAATCGCTCTGGTAACACAGCAAACGAAAAGTGCAACATACCCTTTATAGCTTTTATTCCCTCTACCTGGTGCGAAACGAATTTGAAAGGGACCCGCATAATCCACTCCTGTATGAGTGAAGGGCCTACAAATGGTAGTTCTAAAGCTTGGTAAACTACCCATTAATTGTTCAAGAGTAGCGGCACGCTCGCGAACGCAAATCACGCATTTACGAATGATACTTTTTACAAGATTCCGACCTCCGATGATCCAGAATCCTTGACGTACAGTATATAAGGTCAATTGATTATCACCATGCATGGACATTATATGAGCGTGTCGCGCAATCAACTCAGATATTCGATGAGTGGGTAAGATTTTAGGATGCTTTTCGTCATAGCTGATCGGAGCTTGTTGCAAGCGACCTCCCAAGCGAACCACTCCTGGAGTATCCAAGAATGGATTTAACGCCTTCAAGGGCGAATTAGCAGGAACAAGTTCTCGCTTTTTCAAGGCGCGAATTTCGTTTGCGAAAGCTATATTTTGCAAATAGAGTATCCAAAACAACGATGCTTGCTTTAATTTGGAAGCATCGAGTAAGAGAGACTGTGGTGCTTTCTCAAAAACCGATCGCCTTCCCCACCTTCTTCGAAAGGAATTGATAAAACGCAAACAAAATGCTGTGACTCTTAGTAATTTGGGCCAAGAAGATGAATCAGTGACCATTTCTTGCAAGATACCATTTCCTTTCACTACATGATGCACAAATTGTGCTTTAAGAGGTCCAGTTTTTTCCAAATCGACACCTTCTGGAAGTGGAGGTGTTGTTCCAGACCAACTCACCGAATAACGAAATAACCAAGATGGACCTCGTCACCACAAGGGGTGATTCAACAGTTGTTCTGGCAAAAGACCCCTAGAAGAGCAGTCAGCTGGATTATCTCCAGTTGGAACATGTCTCCACTTAGCTCTAGGAAGCAAATTATGAATTTGAGCTACTCGATTGGAAATAAAAGTTTTCCAAGTGATAGGATGTTTGCTTAGTTAGGCTGGAACGACGGTGGAATAAGAGTGACAGTATAGTGGGGTAT
>CAKNXH010061135.1:2566-37514 GCA_932178445.1 Andricus quercusramuli
GTACTAGGGTTGTCGTAGTTCTCATAATTATGATTTTTAGATACCTCTGGAGAGTTCGTGTCAAAATGCCTCCGAAGAATGTTGAAACTCGACCTGGTAAACGACCTGGGGAACCCAGACTATTCTTGCTTTTTTAGAAACTCGTTTTAGCCTTAGCATAAACGCAGGGTCAAAAAAATGCCCTAAAGAATACGTTTGAGTGACCTGATGAATTCACTGGAGTACCCGGGTTGTCGCAGGTAATGCTGATTTTGTTATTCATGTGAATAACGATAACGAAAATAACGAAAGTTTCGTTACACGATAACGTAACCAAAAGGAACGTTTTATTTCGTTTCGTTCAGATGCCTGGTTTATTACCAAAAGCAGGCTAAATATATGCAATCGTTATACACTTTGTACCAAAGTTGATCCAAAAAATTATATTATGTAGTTACTTTAATTTGTCAACGAAAAACCGAGAATGAAACTTGTATTGTTAAAGTTTAATTTTCATACTTCCATTTTACAGTATTATTATGTGTATATTTTATGTTTATAAGAAGTTTCATTTTTACAGGATCATGCCATAAAGCAGTTTTTGAGTATGATATATGTGCGGGAATTTTGAAGAAGTCTGCGGCAAATGTACGGGAATTTTAGCAAGCGTCAGAGCTTTTCCGAAGATTCTTGATTGAAATCATAACAAATTTCGCATAATCCTAATTTCCCATAGTGCTTTCCAGTGTTTTCAGTAAACATGTCATTGTGCTCAGTTACTATTTCAGTAAACCTTGTTTTTTATCGTGCATATGGAAATTAATCAAAGTGACGCTCCTTATGGCGTTTCATGATTCGGTCCAGCTTCCTGAATTATACCCTATTCTACAGAATTCAATAGGATTGCTGCAATTCAAAATGCTTTGAAGATAAAAATAAATTGTCATCGTGAGGGACATTGAGCTACCGGATCGAATAAGGGCACATAAAATTATTTCGCCGGTAGTGGGAAGGCTCCTTGAGGCTTTCTGAAACATTTTCGAATTTTAATTTTTAAAGGCTATATCTAGATGTGGAATTTCATTGCGCATCTTTTTTCCTCCAGGCAAAAAGTTGTAGCTTTTTTAGTTTTCTAATGAAAGCCAAAAAACTGACTTTATGGGAAAAATGGATTTTAATTCGTTTTTCACTTTAACTCGTGCTCAGTCAGTTAGTTTGTGGAATTTTACAAAAAAAATTAGGGAATGTAAATCGAAATGTCCTTTGACTGATACAACAAAAGAAAATTAAAAATTTATTTAAAACAAATTGTTAATATTTTTTTTCTGATGCTTGGCGCACGTTGGACTTCTCTAACTTCCAGCGTTTCGTTTATAGAGCGAATTGTCAGCAACAAAAAAATTCCAGCGAGCAAGTTGTTAACAACAGTACAAAGCAGTTTTCTGGAAAATTTTTGCCCAATCGAACTGATATTCAAGAAATTATTAATGTCTGAAGTCACTAGCGGCTATCCGACTCGCGCGCTAACTGCTTCAAGAGTCTCGGATCCTGTTCTTAATACAGTTCACCGGCGCCAAAAATAAAAACTAATAAAGAAATCAGGTTATATCAAAGTGTTATGAATCATTAAATAAATACATAACATTGCATTAAAATAATGCATTTTAATTTAAAATCTTATTCCGTTATTTAATTAATATTATTTTAAAAAGATATAAACGTCTTTAATATACATATTATGCTTTCTAAACTTTTTATTACTAATGCAGGGTGTCTCGCGACCGGGAAATCCGGGAATTTTGTAAAACCGTGAAAAATACGAGAAAATGCCGAGAATTCTTTTAAAGATCCGGGAATTCTTAGAAAGATCCGGGAATTCTGTTGCCATAAATTCCTAATCATTATTTTCTGTGTAAAATTATTCTTATATAATAAAAACTTTGAAAAACGTAATTTGTCTTATTTGAAAAGAAGGCGCAAATCACAGCTAATGAACATCGTTTTCTTGGGCATGCGCAGAAACTCAAGTCTTCAACTTCGAAAATCGAGTCGAGTCCACGGGATGTTTAAGTTACTTCACGTATATGGCGCTTGTGTCGTATGTGTCGAAAATTGCATGGATAACTGGCTTGGGAAAGGCTGCACATGAAATATTAGCGCCGCGATCGGAAAGATTGGAACTATTAACTTCCAAAAGAAACTTGCTTGTTTTTGGCGTGGGTAATGTACAGGAGTTTTGTCTTCTGTATCAATTCTCCATACCATGGGTCGAGTTTGACTAAGCTCGGGATCCCCCGGAATCACTCGACGCGCTCAACTGTTTGTTGACAATTAAATGTGCCTAGCCGCTAACGTGTTGTTTCGTGTTTTTTTTAGTGATGAGAGTTTTATTCCTTGGGGATTTAAGTATTGAATTTTAATTTGTACAAAGCTAAGGTAAGTATTATTGACTATTTTCTTTTAAAGTAATTCTGCTAAGTTCTGAACTTAAAACAAACAAGTCGTAAAAGTTTAAAAAATCCTTATGCTTGAACAATGAATTTAAAAGATGATGAAAATGATAATCAAGAATACAAATCTAAGGTAAATGTCCCAGTTCGCGTCCATGTCACTATTTGCGTCCTAACCGAATGAATTATTATTATTAGTGATTTGATGAACCAAATTGTTAGTTTTAATGCAGAAAAGATCATTTTTCACAAGAACATTTTTTCATTGTGATAGAAAATTAGTTTTTTAATTGGGACTATCTTACATATTTTTAAAATATACAGAATAATTATTTTTAACATTCCTTTTATGATTTTATAAATTTGCACTTTATGACTTATTTCTTGCAAGTTCAGACTTTATCAGAATCAAAAAAATTTGCAAAATTTCTTTGATAATTTAATGATATTCTACTGATATTTAGTTTTAAAAAAAGCTTCAGAAAATTTAAATATAAACATTATTTCAGAACTTATGTAAACTTTAAAAAATTAAAGAATTAAAATTTGTTTGCAATATTTTTTTAAGAATAGGAAAAATACTTTTATCTGACGTGATTGGAAGCAGAATTTTTATGTTTTTCATCCTACTTTAAGCAGAAAAAAAAAATGTATGTATTTTTAAAATGAAATGATTTTATGCTATTAAATAAAGACAGATTGTCTCCTATTTTCTGCACTAGTTTACCTATACTTTATTAATTTTGGAATAACATTTTTCGCTTAGATTTTTATTCATAAGAATTTCCGTATTCCCATCTATGTCTCGAATTTTTGACAGAAATTAATATGAGTCACAATACTGTCAGTAAAATCTCGTATTCCGCTGCCAGGTACGAAATGACTTTCTAACTTTTCGCCAAGACTGCCCAAATATTCTCGTTGCTATTCTTAAAAAAATGCAAGAAAGATCTCCGCTCAATCACAAACTAACAGCATATATTTCATGCTTGAATCCAACCTTGATATACGATCATCCTAATACCGCTGTTCGAAGGCTAACCAAAAGCTTGGATGTCCTCGTGACTAAAAAATGTATTTCTAGTACGAAGGCTGAAAATGCCAAAAAAGAATTTAAAGCCTTAACTAATTCATCTCATGCTCGAGAATGCTTCAAGACTTATCGGCGAAGTGAGTGAAGTTTAGACAGATTTTGGGTGAATACATTAGAAGCACACTCTCCTCTGTCCTCAGATCTGTCCTGTTTTGTGAAAATGGTCCTAATTCTCTCATGGCAACGCAGCACTAGAAAGGGGCTTCTCTATTAACAAAGAGTGCTTAGTTGAAAATATTCAAGAAAAAAGTTCGATTGCTCAACGTCTGGTACATGATGCCGTGCCTGATTTAAAATCTGTTATCGTAGATAAAACGTTGATACATGCAGCTCGCAACGCACATGCGTTGTACAAGGAGGATTTACTTAGAAAAGCTAAAGAATTAAAGAAGGAAAATGAACGAAAAAAAGCTAAAAGAAGGGCTACAAAGGATTTAGAAGAAATCACGACCAAAAAGTCTAAACTTTTAGTGGAATTAAGTGATCAGGCGGCATATTATGATGAGCGCATAGGTCAATTAAATGCAATTATTTATGATTAAAGTAGATGAAATAAATAGAGAAAATAATATGTTTCTAATATGCAGATTTTCATATATTTAAATGTTTATTCTAAAAGTTTATCTTTTATTTTTTCAAATGATAAAAAAATTTCTTAATTAAGACGAGTTATGAATATCGTAAAAGCGCAATAGTGGATGCCCAGCTAAACGTTAGTCTTATCTGATTTTAAATTTTATTTTTGAATTAATAAATACCTCATTTTTGTAATACAAGTGACTGTTTATTTCAAATTATGCTCTTTCCGGACGCTAAGCTATTGTCAGAGTCCCAATCCTCAAACACATCACAAAAACAAACCGGGAAAAACTTTATTTCTGATCCGGGAAATCCGGGAATTTTTAAACGGAATTTCTCTAGACACCCTGCTAATGAGATCCTTATTCATAAAACTTCAAACGTTTATAGCAGAGTTTAACAGTCTCAAAAACTTGTAAATTCGGGACTTTATTTGCAATAGATATATATTCATCACCCTGAAACAAAAAACGGAAATTTCGCTGATAAAATAGTGAGAAATCGTTCACTTGCTGATTGTTACTGATTTTTAATGAAATTTCACTGATTCAAATTTTTAAAAAAATGTTCAGATTATTATTATTACAATACGAACCGAAAAGAAGTGCACTTTCTCGATCTTTCACTTTTTTCACTTCCACGAATTTGAAGCATTGAAAAATTCGCGGAATTAGGAATCCGGTGAATCTCAACTATTAGATGTTTCTGTTTGGTTTCACTTTTGTACAGTTCGTCTCAAAAATAGAACCAATATAAAATGAATAAATTATTTTACATTATGCAAATTTATTCATTGACTCATTCATAATACTTTTATAATACAGTACACTTCCGCTAACTGCAAGCTCCGTAAATTCCACTTTTTGCCACTTCCCCTCCACACGTATTTTAACGCACACTACATTGTGTCTCCCACTTACGCGACTGCGAGCGGCTGCGAGTCTCTGCGCATGTCTCAAAGTGCGAGCTACAACACAGCATGGTTATACGCTGGTTACTACGTTGATTGCATTTAATAATGTAATTCAATCCGTTTGCCGTAGCTGGTTATTTATGATATATGGACTCTTTTAGAGTGTAACAGTTATTTGTTCAGTGGAAAAAAGGAAAAATCGAGCTCGTAGATGACGAAACTGGTAAGTATTTAAACTACATTAAAGTACGTACATGTTCACGTATTCACGTCAAGCGCGAACATAACCTTCAAACTTCTACAAGTTTTGACCGATTTGAGATTTTTACCGATATTTGAGGCGTTTTTTATCAAAATATTATAAGTCGGTTTTCACGAAAAACCCATGCTAATACATGTTGCAAAGGTTTTGTTGAATTTGGCCTTTCATAAGGTAGACGTCTTGTGATTGTTGTACTTGCTAAAAACTTTTGTGGTCAGGAGAATTCTTTTTTCATGAAATCGAATTTCCCTATTTTTCTCGCAAACAACGACAAAAACGAAGAATTGTTGAAATAAAAGTTTGCAGGTCTAAAAAAGTTAAATTAAAAATACCTTCTGCTCTTTTACGACATCTTGCATGGTTTACGATACAAATTAAATATTATAGTTTTAGGGAAAAAAATCCTGGCCACCGAAATCGTTTAGCCCGTATAACTGACAGAGTAAATAAACTGATAGAATATTGCGCAAAATACAAAAGGTTCGGTTTTCCAGAAAATCTGTTTTATTTCTCTGTTGGAATTTTGAAAACACATTCTATCATCATTATGTGGGCTTAACCATTTATGAGACCGGTATAATTTGTTTTTCCTATAAATATAATTTTTAAATTGTTCTCTTAAACGATGCGAGATACATTTCATTCCCGAGAGATTCTGCGACTTAAAATGTAGAACCTGCCTGATTTGAAATGGATTCGTTCTAAAGAATGATCAACTTTCTAATTTTCTGGAAATTTCATTAAAAATTGAAAGTTATTATTATTGTAGCGGGCAGACTTTGTCAATGTTTCAAAATCGAATTTTTTTCATTTATTCAGAAAAATAATTTTCAAATAAAATTTGTTGTAGAAAGTTAATTCAAAATAAACTTTAAATTATTAAAAACAAACTTCACGAATTTCTTACATGTAATATTGAAGGAGAAAAGGCAAGCATTATTTATATCTTTAAGAATGATTGACGTCCATATTTTCAGTAATTAAATTACTTCTTATTTCTTGTAGATAATTGAAAATACCGAAAAATAAAAATAATAATAATGGACATTAAAAATGTGTCTGATTCTACTTCTGGGGTGACAAATTTTTGCGAAACCAAAAATTCTACTGAGAAAACGAATGATTCAAAAACCGAAGGTTTACCAAAAATCAATCTTCCTGAGATTGAAGGAGCCATGGGCAAGAATGTCCTTCAAAGTTTGAATAAATCCAAGACTGATAAATATTCGGGAAACATCACAAATAGAAAATGCCCTTATCTTGACGCAGAAAAGAAAATTGAAATTTTAAAGAAATTCGATGAAGGGATTTCAACGAAGGAAATAAGCTCCAAATATGGCATTGATTCGAGTACTGTTTTTAAGTAGAAGAAAAAACGTTCTCATATAGAGAAATGCAACGAGAGAGGTGGAAAAACAAAACGACTTCGAGAAAATCCAAACGACAAGATGCATGAAGTCTTACACTTGTGGTTTGTTAATATGAGACTGAGAGGGTTGCCAGTTTCGGGACCTATTTTAAAAGGTATTGTTAAAATTAGATGTCTCTTTGTATTTATTTTAAATTTTATTTATTTATTATTATTGATTTATTTTATTGTCTTATTTCTCGTTTTTGATATTCTTAGAAAAGGCGCTTGAATTACATGGAGAATTAGGAGGAACAGAAAAGTTCTGTGCAAGCGATGGGTGGTTAACTCGATGGAAGAGAAGATACGGCATTCGCCAGCTAACTGTATCAGGCGAGAAAGTTTCTGCTGATGTGAAGGCTGCAGAAGAATTCAAAGCTGAAATAGCAGAAATTATATTAAAAGATAATTTATTGCCATGTCAAATTATTAATGGAGACGAGACAGCAATCTATTATAAATTGCTCCCACGAAGAACACTTGAAGACGGGGAGAAGCATGGTGCGGCAGGCCTAAAGCAAAATAAAGAGCGTATTACTGTAATGGTTTGCAGTAATGCTGATGGCTCCCTAAAGTTGCCCTTACTTGTCATAGGGAAATCAGAAAAACCTAGAGCATTGAAAAATGTTGCACCAGATAATCTACCAGTCATCTACAAGAGTCAAAAGAATGCGTAGATGACTCGTTCTATTTTCGAATCGTGGTTCAAAGAACATTTTGTTCCCACAATCCAAAAGTTTCTCAAAGAAAGAAAATTACCCATGAAAGCATTGCTTTTATTGGACAACTGCTCAGCTCACCCCGCATCAGATGTGCTTTCAGTTTAAGGCATCAAAGTCCACTTCTTACCACCAAATACAACCTCCATCCTGCAACCTATGGATCAAGGCATAATTGAGAACACGAAAAAAGGTTATGCCAGTCTGCTTCTTCGCACCATTTTACTTGGACAAGATATGGGATTCAATGTCATTGAAGCCATGAAAGCTGTAACAATAAAAAATGCCATTTATTGGCTAAACGATGCTTGGCAGAACGTTTCACCAAGCTCTGTGGCAAAGTGCTGGAAACCTTTGCTATCTAAAGTTCAGTTTAAAGAACAGGGAATCACGATCGATAAGATGAATGAAGAAACGGTTGAAGAAATAGAGATTCCTGTCACAGAAAGTAATCAAGACATTCTGTCTGTTATTCGTAGAATTGAAAGCTACGAGGATTTTCAGGAAAATGAAATAAACACATGGTTGGAGTGGGACGAATATGCTCTAACGCCAATGCCATCGAATCAAGAGTTAATCAACATGCTAGCGGATGAAAAGGAAAATATCGATCATAACGGTAAAAAATACAATTTTTTGAATAATTTAGGGTGGCTGATTTAATCGAGAAAACAAAATTCCTGGGTTGTCCCCGATGCACAATTTGTCATTGTAAGTTTCGACCTCTTGATGCTAATAATTTTTCCGCTTGAATTTATCAAAACTAAACTTTCAATTAAAACATTCAAACTGGAACTCTTTTGAATTTTAAACTTTTGAAATTAAACTTAAAAATTGGTTAATTCAAACACTCAATAATTTACGCGTATAAAATGGAAGCACTAACATGAATGAAAAAATTTGTAAATCCGTAAAATTAAATCACCTTGAGCAATTTCAAGTTAGAAACATCAAAAATTGAAAGATTACAAATTTTTATTTTAAATTGAACACTTTTTCAATTAAAAGTTAAGGTATTTTAGTTACAAATTAATTATTGTTAAATTTTTATATAGATACATCAAAATTTGTTTTTAAATCTTTTTAAGTTTTCTCTTAATTTTTAAAAAATAGGAAATCACGTAAAATTTTCCAAAAATGTTAACAAAAACTTGTTATGCTCTTCAATTCTTTTAAAATCCTTAAAAAAGCAGCTTTCAAATTTAGTTTTAAAATCTTCACAAATCTGCATTTTATTTTACAGTTTTTGAAATCTTCAAATCTTCAAGTATTTTTTTTTTCAAACCTTCTAAATATCTTTTATAATGATTCTAATTTTTCGTAAAACTTTAAATGAATCTTGCAAAATTAAAAAAATTGCCTTAAAATCTTCCTTTCCTAGGAATCTTGATCAATTTTTGTATTCTTTTGAAACTTTTCAAAATGCCTAAGAAGCTCTTAAATTTTTTGTTCGAAATCTTCGTAAATCTACATTTTTTATTACATTTTTTGAAATCTTTTAAAGTTCTTGAACTTACTCGAAGTTTTTTAAAGTACATAATAATTGTTAAATTGTTATTTATTCAGAAAAATTTGTTTTTGTTCTAAAATCTTTTAAATATTCTATTAAAATGAATTTTTCAAATTAAAAGGTTTTCAACTTTCCCAGAGATGTTGATAACATTGTTTCATTATCTTGAAACCTTTCAAAATCTTTAAAATGCTTCAAAATTTTATTGGTTTACTGTTCTATAAATTCAAATTGAAATTGTTTACTTTTGAATATTTCATTAATCTGTAAACTGTTTAATTTTAAACAGATTCAGAATTGCCTTGTAAAATCAATGAATTATAGTTTATTTCGAATATAAGAACTTATAATTATATATATTTACAGTTGATAAGCTTGAAACAGTTTTTGTAAAAAAATATCAATTTCAAACGCTATTGGTGTTTTATTGTTTAAGTCTTCAAACGTGCATTTTAAAATTCTTTTTAATGAAAAAGTACCCTTGAAAGTGGAAAACTAAAATGAAAACTTCGTGTGGTTAATTGAAAAATAATTGAAAGAGTTAAAAATTGAACCTAACATTTAAAAAAGTTGAAATCAAAGTAGAAAATTGTCAAATTCCCTGTCAAAAACTAACTGCACCGTCATTTCACGGTCTCAACAAGTTCCTTGTCCTTTTCCGGTGCAGTGGCAACCCTGGAAAAATATTTGACTTCTCACGCCGAATATCGGGATGACGAGAGACACTTAAGTAAAATTCATTTAAAATTGAAAATTAATGTAGGTACTGAACTAGATTTCTCTATTTAATTGCAAAATACTTTAAAATTAAAATTTTTAAACTTTTTTTGTTACTACATGAAAATAATTTGTAATAACATGTTATTTTTATATTCTAAATGCTAATGTCATTTATTTTTGTTTTCTGATAGATAATGTTGTGAGCCCAAGCGTTAATGTGGAAGAAGCTTTGAAAGCATCTGATCATCTAATCCAATTTTTTGAGGAGAATGGAAAATTGTCACAGTTTGATATGACTGTATTGAGGAGAGCTCAAAGAAAGTGCCTGGAACTAAAATTAAGAGTTTAAAGTACATATTGTGTCATATTTGTGTGAAAACTTTGAAAACTGTCGTTCTTAATTTTAATATATTAACACCTATCGTGTCTTAACCATTACTTACATTAAACTAACTGTTTTTCATGCATCAGTATTTTTAATTTATGATTATTTAGTGTATGATTGTTAATATTATTATATTATCTATACGTATAAGAGAGTCGACAAATATTGTTTACGAGCTGTATTTCGCAGTTTATCCCCATATTGAAATTTAACAAATTTATTTTAAATTTGTTAGCAATCGTTGAAAAGGTGTTACAGAGTTCGGTAACATGAAAATCATACGATACCATTTTATAATAATAAATTATAAATGTATGGACTTTGTAAGGAATTTATTTCACAATGTTAAGTATTCAAAGCTTTACAGCCACTCTCTGAATTTAAAAAAATTCTATGTTGCATTGATTAAAATTCAGAATACCTGATTTTTTAAAGGGAAGGTTATTCTATTTAATACTTCTTTTTATAAAGTTTGAATTTTCCCGCTAACTTCACTTGCGCCATCTATATTATACGACGGAGCAGAGTGGGCGTACTCAATAAGTGCCAAATTCTTGGAATTATACTCCCCTACAGCCCCGTCAGAGTGGCAGTTATCGGGAGTGTACTGTACCTGATTTCTTGATTAGTTTTTATTATTGGCGCCGGTGAACTGTATTTAGAATCGGATCTGATACTCTCGCAACAGTCCGCGCGCGAGTCGCATAGCCGCTGCGCTGGCGACTTGAGACATCAATCATTTCTTAAATATCAGTTCGATTGGGCTCAAATCCAGAAAACATTTTTGTACTGTTGTTAACAACTTTCTTGCTGGAAGTTTTTTGTTGCTGAAAATTCGCTCGATAAACGAAACACTGGAAGTTAGAGACGTCCAATGTACGCCAAGCATCAGAATCAAAATTTGAAATTCCTTTTGTTGTATCAGTCAAAGGACATTACGAACTACATTTCCTGAAAATTGTATTGCAAAATTCCAAAAATTGACTGACTGAGCACGAGTTGAAGTGAGAAACAAATTAAAATTGATTTTTTTCAAAACAGTAAGTTTTTTTTGGCTTTAATTAGAAAACTAAAAAAGCTACAACTTCGTGGTTGGAGAAAAAAATGCGTAATGATTTTCTATATCTAGATATAGTCTTCCAAAATTTAAATTTGAAAATGTTTCAGAAAGCCTCCAGGGTTCTTCTTACTCTCGGCGAAATAATTTTATGTGCCGTTAGATCCGGCAGCTCAATTTCATTCGAAAAGAAATCGAAAACATTTGGCGTCATTCGGAAATGATCGGAAAGAAGTCGGAGAGTGGGCAATTTGGAAAGACTCGGAAAAGTTCGTGGAACAGCTCGACGTTCGGGAAGAGACAGAAGCAAAGTTGACATAAGATGCGGAAAGTATCGAAACGGTACCTCTTTCCGAAATCATTCCGAACCCTTTCCGAAAACTTTCTGAATCTTTCCGACGCGGTCTTTCCGAACCTTTCCGTTTCTTCGGGTACGTCAGACGAACTCTGTCTCTGAGTGACTATCTTAGTGTTTTCTGTAAGTTCTGTAGGGCGGTGAATATCGACTGGGGTCACGCATCTCGCCAGTTAACCATTGAGCTTGAGCAGTCGGATAGTATAATGATTTCATTTTGACGTTGCATGAATTTAAAAAGTCTAAAATGTAAAGAATTTTTTAAATAAGAATAGCAATAAAGTATAACGATTTCATTTTGACATTTTAAGCATGCATTTAAAAAGTTTAAAATGTAAAGAATTTTTGAAATAAAAATAGCTATAAAATAGGTATAGTGAATTTGTTAATTAGAAGCTTCATACAAAACTTTAGCCTTCGGATAGTATAACAATTTCTAGTGATCGATTTGTTCCTCACTGTAGAAGCAATATTTTCGGAATTTCTCACGTCGATTGTTTATACACATATATAAACATTTAAAAAATCATTTTAAGTAATAAGAATCAAATTTTCTGCAGAAAATGTCCTCTCGCTATCAAACGCGCAAGCTCGTGATCGAGAAGAGTCAGGGGTGAGATATATTTTTTGCTTGTCTTCTTAAGATGTTGTGATGTTGACTAGGGTAATTAATAAGTGAAGATGATTTTTTTAAAATTAATCAATCAAGAACCTTGATTAATTTCAAAATAACATCTTCAGATTTTTTCTTGGTTCGTTGAGTGTTTCGATCTGATTGAAATTTTCGATTTATTTCTTTATTAAAAGATCAATGTTTTCTTTTACTAATCGTTTGTTCACAATTCTACATTTTTTCATAAATTGAGGATGCGGTAAGTGCTACACTGTAAAAAATAAAAAAATTGTACCACTTAGAACGGTAAAATTACAAACAAAAAATTGGTGCAATTTTACTACTACTCTGATTATGAGATGAATACCACTTTCATGTTAGAAGTTCCAACCAATCCTGTAACTTTACCACTTTTAGACTGACACTATAGCAAGGCGTTGTAGAAGTACAGTTTCTGCTTGTGAATCTGTGACTTTCAGAGTAGGTAATAAATGGACCTACTTTTAGAGAGTTGATTTTTTTGACGCTGGTAAAAGTACAGAAACTGTTGAAAATTCCTTTTTCCAACGTAATCTCACGTCTTGAAATTTGATAATTGATAACGCGGCATACTTGCACAGCTCTTAACGTAGTATAAGTAATTGCGAAGTTTCAAAGTTGCGGAGAATAATGAGAAAAATGGCAAAATTACAATTATTTGTAAAACAGTGTTTCAGAACTGTATAAATTATGGGAAAATTTATTTGAAAAATTGATAAAAAAATAGTATATATAAATATACAATAAAAGGATATATTAAGTTCAATAAATAATAATCTTTGGAAGAGGGCAATTTTTCTCTTTCTTTTAATATGAAATATATTTTTACAACTCTTCAAACTTCAATTTATTATAATTTTGAGTCAAACATTCGTCTGTTTTTAATTCCATATATCATCTTTTGAATATATGTACATACAAAAAAAAAGAACTCTGAAGAACTCGGAGCAACTCAGAAACTCAGAGTCGACTTCAACTGACTTCGACAAATTATTGTGTTTTGGCTGTGACATTTTATGCACCACATCATTTGTCAACGACAAAATTTGTATCGGAAAAGACGAGTGAAGTTTTCGGAAAGGTAAGTTATTTTTTGGAATAAAATGTTTTTGCACGTACATCGAAAATCGGTAAATTGAAATTGCGGTTAGAATTTCACGTTTATCCGTTAGGATGCCGGTAGAAGCATCGAAGCTCAATTATGATAATAAGAAAGTAAACAATTAATAATAACAGCACCTAATTGGGCAAGAATGATTGCGGGATGTGTTTATCTAATAATTTTTTAAATATTTTATTCACTACTGAATTCATTGATGCAATTTCACTTTAAAATTTATTTTTTTAGGTTCACGGTTCACAATAGTTACATACCTATATCTGAAGAATTCTAATAATGATAATAATACCAATGAAAATTGAAGAAGTCAAAATGGAATATTGAAAAAGAAATATAATTTGATTATAATTAATTTATTAAAACATTTTACGAAGTGGTTATTGAAATCGTTCTTTTAGCTTAAACGCTTTTAATCCTGGTGTTACATAAAAATTATATTAAAATTTATTTTTGCGAAACTTACAAAACATTTCTTTTTGTTTTGGACAAAAGATCCCCCTTTTCATTCAAAACTAAAAGCTTGAATTTATATTTTTGATAACTCATAATGCAATTTTTTTATTAATATTCTTATGCTTAATTACTTTTCTAGGAAAAAGTAAAGGAAAACTTCCTTGTTGATGTGACATCTGCGTGCATTACTTACCGAAGTGAGTATTGATTTTTTTTAAATTTATTTGTAACAGGGCAGCCGCTGGTCCCGGTATGATTTTCAAATTCCTTTTTGAGTGTCATGAGAAATATTTTTTACACGTTCCTAATATTTATCGATAAATTGTGTCCAAAATTATTCGAAACCGTTAAAAGCAGAATTTTGAAAAGTTGGTCCTTATCCAGCTGTCATTCTGATTTCTTCAAATGGTATCATAATTTTTCATTATTTTTAGCAATGTCAGATGATGATGCAGAAATAAATGAAAATGAGAATATCTTCAACATACAAGAAACACAACCGAACTTGGCCAATAAGGAGAAAAAATACGAATATTTCCTTATATTCAAGGGTCAGGTGGTTTTCCAGGCTGAAAATGTCGTCCATGCACTGAAGTTTTTGACCTGTAAAAACAAGGCCCTTACTTTAAACAAGGCTTTAAAGAAAATTATTTCAAATGATTTTAACAAAATTTAAACAAGTATTATATGAGACTTCTCAGATAAAACAGGCTATTTATTGTAGAGTTAAGTTTTCCCGCATTCGTGGAATTCAGAAAAAAAGCCAAATTTTTTTCTCTATAAACTTTCTTCTCATAAAAGCCATTTTTTTTACTTGAAATTTGATAGCAATAAATATCTGAGAGGGCTTTTGCATTCTATGAGAATGCAATCCATAATATTTTAAGCATGAATAATGAATGACAATAAACATGAAAAATAAACATTCGTAACATTTGACAGAATTTCCATTTTCTATTTTTCCTATTTTATTTTGTTCTTTCATTTTGAAAAGATAAATTTCGGCCTGCATAACTACTTAACTTTTTATAATTCGCCTACTATAGTCTAAGCCAAATTTAAGCCAAATTTGTAAATGTTTAGTGTACTGCTTGGACTACCAACCGAATATTTTATAAGAAGCTTTATGCTGTGAATACCTACAATATTATCAACAAAAATGATGTTTAATTAAAAAAAATTCGTGTGTATAATGTATAAATCTTTCAATTAACTTAGAGTTCAGATTGTAATAGTTTTTAAGTAATAGCAAAAGCTTGTTTTTGATAATTTTTATTTGTGTTTGTTGGCTGTGACCAATGTTTGAAACCTTCTGCGTGATGTGTATTTATGAACAGTTAAAAGATGTAATTTAAAATAAATTTATTCATTTATATTCACATACTTTAATTTATTTTTTTAATAATTACGTAGTAGGGTGGAGCGAAAAAATAAAAAGTTGGCTTTTCGAAACAGCCGAGTGCGGAAAAGTTGTGGACCGACGTACCTAAGAACACATTAAAATTTCAGCCCGATCGAATAATATCTTCTGCCTCCGAAAACTCCTTAAAAGTGTGAAATTTTAACGAAAAATTGCATTTTTTGCTTAAAAATGTTAAGTGTTAATAAAACTTATAAACTATATTTATAAGTACGTTTTTATATCAAACAATGTTTTTCATGGTAAAACTACCTGTATATTACGTTTGGGCAAGTCTAGTATGCTGTATTTAATGTGTTGCCCAGCCTATCAACAACTTTCCTCTGGTCTTCAGGGAGAAACCGCGAGTATCGAATCAGAGACCACACATGCCTGGCACCTTTCGTGCAAGATTTGTCGCTTTTGATTAGAAACCAAACAGGGCCATTTACTTTCATGACACAATTCACAAGTGATACCAGCTCTGGTGATGGATTTGATGTTCCTACGTACATTTGAAGAATTCTGTTGGCTGCAGTCAGCCATCGCGAATGAGAAATACGGCCTGGATCGCGTTTGGCCAGGTCCTCGGGGCAAACTTCAATTTCGACGGCATGGATCATGTCGAGGAGGTATTGTTGATCGGTACTGAGATCAGTTGAAGTTACGTTTTGAACATTTGAGGAGATTGGTCGGAATTCAACTACGGGCAAAGAAGTGCACTTTGATAATTGCTGGCCGATGGGCCCTTTATAACTTGAAGGGCCAGTAGTCTTGCCATCAAGTGACTGAAATAGGTGTGTAAGAGGCAATTTATTGCAATGAAGAAGGCAAATCAGCCACTACAATGGGCGGTTTAATTTTTCCTCAATAAGACGAATAAATCCTCCCACGTGTCCTGTATTTGTATTAGTTCCGTCTGCACCTATAGCTGAAATATTGTCAATGTCTATGTTGTCGGTCTTAGCCTCGAGAAATTCAACCAGACCCGTGGAGATCGAGACGGCTTTGCTTGAAGTAGGAGTAATATGTCCCCAATATAATGATCCTGGCTCTCGTACAATAGTGATATGTTCCTCCTGGACACATCTGCGGTATTGTTTATTTCCCTCTCCGACTAAGATAAGGTGTGCGTCAAAATACAACCTCAACAAAGGTGTGTCAATACTCTCAGCAGAGATCTCTCTCATTTCTCTCCTCACCCTTAAACGTTCCCGCCTAAGCTTATTTCTATCAATGACGTTTGTAAAATTATTCTCGGACACCAAAGCAACATCCTGCAAGACAGCTGAGGCTATGGCAGCGATGGATCTGTCCGACAAGCCATACTTATCGCTGACTAGAGCTGTTTTAGAAAGAACTAAACGATTGTGAGAGGAAGAAAGTTGCTGCCCTTTTGAAGTCGATGGGGAGAAATCATCATTGTTAGTATCACTCTTGGTCAGACACTCAATACTACCATGATTGCTATTCTCATCGGCTGGCAAATCTAATTCCCTGCCTCTGGAAGTACCATCTGGCAACTTTAGAGGTCGGGCAGCTTCCTGTGCTTTCCTAGCCTCCCTCTTTTGAAGAACAGCGGTTGCTTCTTTGTCAAGAGTACCGATGACCATTTTTCGGACTGTTCTCTGAACAATAAGAAACGCGTGTTCTCTCTGTGGAAATTTTCTCTCTTTGGTACAAGAGCATAAAGCAAGGTCTGAACATTTGCAAGAGCATATGTCGAAAAGGCTTGTTTGCGCATGTAATTTAAAACTTTCAATAATTTTGGCAACTTTATTGCAGCTTTGAAGTTTGCTATGTGACTTCATGATGGTTTTATATTTTTCATGATAAGCCTTAACATTTATACAACTCTTTCATGCGTAACATGTGGTATTGATGCTTTTTCGTACACGGAAATAATCTGCGTGGCTGTGTTCTCAGCAATGTCAGAAAACAAGGGTTCTTTGTTTCCCTCTTCGGGAGCTAGACGTTTACTTTCGAAAGCCCAGCCTTTGATAACATCTTCATACATGGGAAGCTTAAAAGAAGACAGTTCTTTTGGACCACCAAACGTAGGGCAGTTGAACGTCAAAGGACTAGGAAGACAACGTGGTCTAACAAAAAGACTATTG
The DNA here is from genome assembly GCA_932178445.1 of Andricus quercusramuli. Classification (NCBI taxonomy): domain Eukaryota; kingdom Metazoa; phylum Arthropoda; class Insecta; order Hymenoptera; family Cynipidae; genus Andricus; species Andricus quercusramuli. Next base: position 19,738 of record CAKNXH010061135.1, read on the forward strand.
AATATAAGAACAACGATAGACGCTAAACTCCGTAAAGGCAGCGAATATCACAAACGAAAAAGGATGCCACCCGCTACCCTACAGAAAGCTTTGTGCTCTAGCTTTGTCCCGACAGGTTTCGGCGTGTCTCAACAGAACCAACGCACGCAACGAATGAAGCCGCCGGACCGGCGCCGCGGCGTGGCAGTAAGGAGTGGGAGTGGGGAGGGGGCAGCAAGGAGTGGGAAGGATGAGTTTAAGCGGCGTAGGAACAAAGTGTTAGTCTTACTAAATACACAACAAATCGTAATCGTGAATATATTTACCAAAACAGACTGTCGTTCTCCGAATAGTCTCCTGTCTGTTGCTCCACTGTTGCTTGTCTTGTTGTTCCACTCTTGCCAGGAACGTGTGTTACGGTCCACAAATGTGTTTTTAATCACGAAAAACATCGTTTAACATTAAAATGTACTTATACATATAGTTTATAAGTTTTATTAACACTTAACCTTTTTTAGCAAAAAATGCAATTTTTCGTTAAAATTTCACATTTTTGAGGAGTTTTCGGAGGCAGAAGATATTATTCGATCGGGCTGAAATTTTAATATGTTCTTAGGTACATCGGTCCACAACTTTTCCGCACTCGGCTGTTTCTAGTCAAATTACCATTATTCACATTTCTCATGTAGATGCGAAAGTTACCATGTTGAATAAAAACACGAATATTTTTGGTTAGAATACCATCACCTACAAATTCATAATGCATTGTAATTTTGCAGAATCTGGCTGGAAACTTACGTATCCCAAAAGTTACCCAAAAGTTGAATTCCATATTAAAAGTGGATATTCGTTAATGTCAGTAAAAGCATTACTTTGAGAGTAGATAATCGGACCTACTCTGAAAGTGGTAAAATTACCAGAATTTTTTTTTTACAGTGTAGACCATCAAACAGTAAGCGAGAAAGATCCCCTTCCCGTGTAGGGCAGTCGAATCGATCCCGATTCCTTCGAAGAATCGAGTCTCAGTGTCTCAGAATCGATTCTTCGGAACCGTCTCCGAGCGGTCGATTCTCGGTTCCGGAATCGACTCTCCAAACGATGTTTCGATTCACTGCAGGCAGTATAAAGTCAACGCATGCGCATTCTGATGCACACTATTAGGTATTTCACATAGTGAAGTCAGCTGGCAAGATGTCTGCCAGCCGAGGGCCGAGCAATAATACTAATTGCATGGGAAGAAACTTTTTTTCTATAACATGGAAAAAAGTGATTTGTAACAAGAGGTACGTTTGAGTACAATTTTTCACTTTGCAAAAGCTATTTGGCTAAATAAGGAAATCAATAATTTTTTCCGTAAAGATTTTATTATTCAATTGAATAGCTTCTGAACAATAAGAAATATTATCCAAATGCACTTATGGTTGAAAATAATTTTTGTAAGTCGTTAAAAAAATAAAATTTCGTACCGTATTATTAGTACTGTTGTTTGGCCCTCAGCGTGCCGGCATCTTGGATTTCACCCATCCAATCTTAAATACCTAATATAGACACCTAACTCATCAGCAGAAGACTCGAGTTTCTTTTTCTCACTCACACGAGCGAGAAAAAGAAAATTAATGTGCATGGCAACTTGACGAATAGCGCCAATCTGCCGGCCTCTTATAAATCATTATTTTAAATTATCAAAAGATATATAGCCATGGAATATCTTCCAATCCTCGCAACTTCAGTTCCGTCGGAAAGGCTTTTCTCGAAAGCGGGCCTGATTGCAACGAAGCTACGGAACATGCTTTTAGGGAAACATGTTGACCAGTTAGTATTTCTTTCGACAGTAGAACGGAAATTTTGGATATGGTGATTCGCATGAGCGATTGGGCGATGCATTCAGGCGATGCGTTAAAGCAATGAGTTGAGGCAATGCGCTAAAGGGGTGTCCTGCTTTATCAGGAACAAAAAAAGATTTATACTTAAGAGAATAAACTTCGGTTCGATTCAATAGGTGGTTTAGTTTCCTTGCTATCACTCCCGCCAATTTAGAAAAATCCTGAAAATATAATATGAGAGAACGCACTTTAAAGCCATACCTATCTTTCCCTATTTGAAGTAGGGTTCTGGTGTGGCGAGGTCTATAAATTCTAATCTAGAAAATCTAATCAGGCCCTATCTGGACCATACTAGAACCCTTTCGAAATTTCTACACGGGTTTCAGGTATGAAATTCGGAACAGAAGATCGAGAGGCGGAGCAGGCGCCCGAGTCTGGCCGAGCACACGCACACCTGCTCGACGCTCATCTGCTTGCGGCTTTGTATCTGCTAAGATACTTAGAATTGGACTCTGTAACTTTGTTATTATATTCTTGGATAGTTCATCTATCGATTCGAGCAATGAAAAAAATTGATTTTTCGGACCTTATCAAGCAGGACATCCCCTTAAGGCGATGCGCTGTCTTCCCCGGGCTTGATTTTTAGCTCATATGGGCGATTTGCAAATAGATTTCAATTTTGGTTTCCGAGACGCGATTAAACGAAAGTTCTAAATTATGCAATAATTGTTACCATTTTTCTTAGATATATGTACCAGGATGTAATTTATAACGTAGGAAAGCTGTTTGATCTAGACTCGATTTTTTCCACTAATTTGTGTATAAATTATTCTTTTACTTAAAGTACATTATTATAAAGGTTATTTTTAACTGTGTTTGGCAGGCTTAGCGGATCAAATTAATTCGTTCTAAAAAATTTTTGAAATTATTTTGATAATTTTTCTCAAAAATTATTTTGAAAATTTTCTTCAACATTTTTTTGAAATTTTTGTTTGAAAATTGGTTTGAATTTCTTTTTGAAAATTTGTTTGCATTTTTCTTAAATTCATTTGAAAAATTTTCGAAATTTTTTGGATCTTTTTTAATTTATTGAAAATGTGTTTAAATAATTATTCACAAGTTTGGTTTTTACAATTTAAACTTATCTCCTTGACGTGAATTTTTATAAGAAGATTTCTTCGTAAAAAAAATATCTATAAACAATATTTTATCAAGAAGTTAGAGAAGAACCTACAAAAAAGTACATTCAAAACATTTTTTTCTTTCTCTTCAATGTGACTTCGAACTTTTACCAGCGAGTGCAATTAAAGGCTTCGGAGTGATTATTCAGGTTAACCGATAATTTTTCCTGGGTTCTTCCGAGGATTTAATGAATTTTGATATTCTGAAAACGTCATATGTTTTTAAAATTTGATAAAAACGACCTATTTTTCATAATTACAATCGATTATAATACGAACTATCACCTTTAATTCATTGAAATTATAGAGGCTACGGAGTTGTTAACAAACCGAGGGACAGATATATAAGCATGATTCTTTCAGTCAGTATTTATAATCTCTAAAATGTTAGTATTGCAATTTTAACTGCATCATATATGTAACACAAGTGCCCAAGGCCAGTATTATAAGAAAAATTTACCAGTCCTGTCAAATTTCAAGTATGTGAATCTGCAGGGAGGGACACTGTAGGGACGGTAAAAACTGACTACTTAATTACAAAAATGGTATACCTAACTGTAATTTTGTTATACTTTTTCTGTATGGACTAATGAAGTAGGCCACCATATGTGCCGTAATCCCCTTAATATTTTGTAAATAATGTAAAATAAATATATAAATATTAATAAATAAACACTTTATAAAATATTGAATAAAATTTTAATCCGCGGTTACGCATTCAAAAGTATTCCAATAACTTTTGGAATTTGCCAAATTTAAACCAATGCGACATTTCGCATTAAAAGTTTCCAATTCACGAACAAAATTCTTCTCATTCGATCGCATTTAAAATCATTAAAACTAATGCGAACTTTCATATTAAAAATTTTTCACTCAACCGAAGCATTTCTATCATTAATTCGTATTGAAAAGTATTCAAACCAGTACGAACTCTCGCATTAAAAAGTTTTCACTCGATAAAAATTTTCATCTCATTCTATCGCATTCAAAAGTATTCAAACATATGCGAACTTTCGCATTGAAAAGTTTTTACCTCGCTCAGAAAATGAGTCTCATTCTTTCGTTTTCAAAATGATTCAAAGTAATGCGAACTCTCGATTTAAAAAGTTTTCATTTCACTCTGAAGTTTTCTCTCATTCGGTCGCATTAGAAAGCATTAAAACGAATTGTGAAGTCTCGCATTAAAAAGCATTGCGTGTACAAAATTTTATGTTTCGTTTTCAAACGCATTCAGGAATTTAATGTTATATAAGAAGTATCACATTCAAACGTTTTCGGCTAATCTCCAATGCGAAACTGACACATAACAGACTTCACGGAAACAAATCGTGAATGCGAAACAATACTTTTGAATTTTACGTTTCTTGCAGGGACAATTTGAAAATCGCCCATATATTACAAATGACAAATTTTTTCCTACAAGGATGACCTGTTTGATGTAATATTCTAACCACATAATCTAAAGGTCAAAATACAATCCTTCTTAGTGCCTTTTTTTCTAAAAATGGTTCTGTCGTGTTTTTTCAATTAATCGAAAATATGCCGGAGCTCCCCATTTTAAGAGTGGCACAGCAGGAGATGAAGCGAAAAATTTTCCGACGATACATGAACCCGGGGAGTATAGTGACTGCCTGTCATAACTCACCCGACCTTCCTATTGTTACACGATTATAACCGGTTGAGAGAAATTAAAAATTATTAAAATATTAAGGATTTGAATTTTAATATGCTGCATAACGTTCACTAGACAATTACGAGAGGATTGAAAAAAGATAGAAAAAAATCTATTAATCCGTTCATTTTCTGTTAAGAGTTTTGATAATTTTGCAATAACTTTAAGATTATCTTCAATATCGACAATATTGACCAATTTTCCTAATCTTTTTTTATCCATATTATTTTTTTAATTGTATCAGGAAATCGATTCAGCTAATTAAAATTTATTGGAGTCAATTTATGCGTAATTTTAGAGATTTTAACAGGCCTTCATCGCGTAATAATGATAGGTCATCCATTGCAAGTGAAGGAGATTTTGTGATGTAGTTCGGATGTTGCATTCACGTGCGTGTTCATTATCGACGGATGATATAGTTTGGTATTTATCGAAAGACAAAAGCAAATGGGACATTCTTTTACAAATCGTACAGATTTGGACGAAAATTGACCGACCCATTTTTGATTGAGCTAATACTTTTTTTACGGGTTCATTATCGAAAAAGAGAAGATACGTATTTGAGGATTTTTTTTCGCAATTTGTTGGGAAATAGGAACGGTTGAAAAATTCAGAATTTGAGTGAAGACTATTTTTCTTAAAATGCATAACTCCTGTTGTATTTAAGCTAGAGACCTTATTTTTTTCATTTGAAAGGTAAAAGAACGAGCTTTAATAAAAAAATCATCCCAAAAATATTATTAACAAATTAAAATTGTTATAAACAATTAAAATCTTTAAATCGATTTTTACTAGCTTGACCCCCATGAATTAAGTTCTTAGTATTTTTATCGTATTCTACGTCAAATTTCCGATCGAAAACGATTTTTTCCAAAATGGTGAAATTATTATTACGATCAGAAAAAATTAAATGTATCTAGCGCTGTCGAGCGCGGTACCTCACACCGGCGCGCGGATCACATTGCACGGCCCATTTTCTTCTTTGATGTCGTTTTTCTCTTAATTATAAATGATTATTATATATTTTTAATTAAATAATCTTATTTCTTAGACAAGATAACTTTATTAAAAATTCAATCTGCGCAATACATGAAAATGTTGAATTATTAATTGACGGAGCTAATTTAAAATTAATTACTGATGATTCGACGCGACCTATAATAAATTATCGTGATTGTTTAGATCGTATGGTAAGTGGTGTAAAGTCTACTAACTGTTTTGTAGGATTATGTGATCAATGTCAAGGTGTAAAGAATGTTATTGATCAATTGGAACAGAATTTTGAAGAAAAATTTATTGAAAATATTAAGTACAAACTGTGGATTAGAACCGAAAGAACTACATTACAAACCCTAATATCAACTGCCGATGAATTCTTACAAACTTTAAGTAACGGTTTAACTAAATTATTACTACATTCATTTTCAGCAAGTAAACAAAAAGAATTTTTAAATGAAATAAAAAATAAAATAATGAAAAATGAATGTATTGTCATTTGTGATTTTTCTGAGAACAGTTAGTAGACTACATAAAATCAAATTTACAGGGGATTAACAAAATAATATATTTTTCCGACGGTGGCAGTGGGCAATACAAGAACAAACAATTTTTTATTAATCTTACTCATGACGAACAAGATTTTTAAATAGCAGCTGAGTGGCACTTTTTTCCTACTTCGCATGGAAAAGGACCATGTGATGGAATTGGTGGCACTCTAAAAAGACTTGCTGCTAGAGCTAGTCTGCAAAGAGTAAATAATCCTTATCGTACACCGAGAGAATTATTTACCTGGGCGACAGAAGCTCGACCAAACATAACATGTCGTTATTCGATAAATGCTTTGAACGAAGAAGAAGAAAAGCGGTTGTCAGCACGCTTTCAAAAAGCTATAACGATGAAGGGGACTTTAAAATATCATTGTATGATTCCAGTTTCTCTTCAAGAATTGGAAGCAAAGCAATTTTCCTTGTATGAAAAGAAAAATATTGTAAATAAGAAATGTTAAAATTTGAAGAATGTAAATACTGTATAACATAAAACTGAAACAGGTACTTATTCACTAAGCCAACCTACCGAAATCTTAATAAAGTAATAATTACATTTTCAATCCTGATGTTTTTCTTTTACTTCTTATTATTTATTTATTCCTTGAATTTTTAATAAAGGTATCTTGTCTAAGAAATAAGATTATTTATTTAAAAATATAGAATAATTATTTAGATTTAAGAGAAAAACGATATAAGAGAAGAAAATCGGCCGTGCAAAGTGATCCCGCGCCGGTGTGAGGTACCGTGCTCGACAGCGCTAGATACATTACATTTTTTCCGATAGTAATAATAATTTCACCATTTTGAAATAAATCGTTTTCGATCGGAAATTTGACGTGAAATATGATAAAAATACTAAGAACTTAATTCATGGGGGTCAAACTAGTAAAAAATCGATTTAAAAATTTTAATTGTTTATAACAATTTTAATTTCTTAATAATATTTTTGGGATGATCTTTTTATTAAAGCTCGTTCTTTTAACTTTCAAGTGAAAAAAATAAGGTCTCTAGCTTAAATACAACAGAAGTTATGCATTAAAAAAAAAAATAGTCTTCACTCTAATTCTGAGTTTTTCAACCCTTCCTATTTCCCAAAAAAATGCGAAAAAAATTCCTCAAATACGTATCTTCTCTTTTTCAAAAAGAAAATCAGATAATCACACATCGGATTAACTAATTAATTACTCAATTGGTGATTGATAAGTTAATTATTACATAATCAAGTAATCAATTGATTAACTAATTTATTTATTAATTGAGTAATTGATGCTTAATGAATTAATTATTATATAAATAATCCTATATTTGAAAGGAGGAATGAGTAGTAACGATGCTCGATTGCCGCTCTAGGCTTGGGCTCGTAGATTCGAAAGGCTGAGTCAGCGTATGGGTTGGTTTTGCTTTCGTTTCCACTGAAGGAAATCTCATCGACGATCTGTCTCTATTTGAAATCGAGATGTTTGTTTTCATAAGAAGATTAGGGGAAGTATATCTCTATATGCTTCGGTAAATATATATATATATATATCAGCGCGTCCTGTCAATGGCCTGGATTGACTACCGGAAAGCTTTCGATTCAACCTCTCATAGACTTATCATCTGTCTGTTGGAAAGCTTGAAATTACATCCACACATAGTGAGATGCATAGAGAGATTGATGCCTCTTTGGAAAACTAGATTTACCATCTAATCTAGGAATCATCGTCTGACGACGAACAAGGTCACCTTCCAGAGGGGCGTCTTTCAAGGGGATAGTATGAGCTCTTTGCTTTTTTGCATCACACTTCTGCCTCTATCTCTCGCACTACGAAATTCTCCTGGATACCTCTGTGGCGACACTAATCAGCGTGAGCATAAGGTCACTCATGTTTTTTATATGGATTACCTAAAGATCTATGCCGCTGGTGAAAGCAAACTTCAAACTGCTATAAATTTCGCCAAGAACTACACCGGAGAGATTGGGATGGACTTTGGTTTGGACAAGTGTGCCAAAATTCATTTGAAGAAAGGAAAGATTACTAGCGTTCCCAAGGACCCTGAGCTTGTGGATATAAGTGTTATTAGACATCTTAACACTGGAGAGACCTATACATACCTGGGCGTAAGACCATGCATATGCATAAAAGCTTGCATATCAATTCGTCAATTCCGCGATTATACATTTCACGCCGTGAAGGCGGACGCGGACTTCTGAATCTCCAATGTCTTCATAACCGAATTGTTTTAAGTACAGCTTACATCGTTGCGAATGGCAGAGATCCTCTCCTAAAGATGGTCAGAAACCACGAGATTCTTGGCGAAGCAGCGTTCCTTTACAAAGCCGCGGAGCAAGCTGCCGAGACCCTTGGCCTGAATTTTAACATCAGAAGTGAGGAAAGTGCATTACTCCATCTAGATGCTTCACGTCTAAAAGCCGAAGTAAAGAAAGCAGAGGTTGGAAAATTTCACCAAGAGCTACTCGACAAGCATATACACGAAAACTTTCACAGAAATGTAGAAAAACAGTCCTTGTCGAAGGAGCAAACTTTTGCATTCCTCAAATCATCAAGGGCTCAATTCAGGTACAGAGGGCTTTATTTTCGCATGCCAGGACGGTGTCAGCTCCACCTTAGCATACCGTCACCGCATTTTATGTCGAGAAGTTCCCAGTGATAGGTGCAGAGCGGGTCATGCACACGCTGAGTACCTAGAACACATACCATCGGGGTGTCCGACCCACGCAGGAACAACGTATATCTATAGACATAATGCGGCCCTAAGAGTACTTTATTACCACCTTTGTCGCTCTTACGGTGTTGGTCGCGACCCTGCCCTGCCGAACGCTCCAAGGGATATAGAGTCAATTGTCCGAAACGAGAAGTGCCAGATTTTCTGGAACTACGATTTTCGGGCAGCAGTATCCGTTGCGCTCTCGAGGCCTGACATTGTTCTCCAAGACCTCGAGAAACGAACTATATTCGTGATCGAATTCTCGGCTCCGTCCGAATACAACATCACTGCAAAGGAGAAAGAAAAAGAGGAGAGGTATCAAGACCTTGAAAGAGAGCTGCAACGAGTGTACCCAAAATATTCGGTACGAGTAATTGTCCTTGTGATAGGTGCTCGCGGAGGTGCTAAATTATCAATGGTTCGTAACCTTAACGGCATACCCGTGTGCCAAAAATATGCCAAGGCACTTGCGACATGGATGCAGAAAGCTGTCATCCTTGGGTCACTTCGTGTCCTCAAGACACACGAGGGTTTCGCCAGTTCTACTGGGGGCTATTGACATTTTTTTTTTTTTTTTTTTAGATGGCAGTTGCTCTTAGTGGTACCCTGCGGTGGTTGTTTAACTTTTTTTTAATTGTGTGTGTGTGTGTGTGTGTCACATATAGTGACTTTCAACCGATCAAATCATCTCTCCCAACGACCGTGGGAACGGAAGCAATTCAGCAAAAAATCGATAGTATTAGATCTTTGCACAGCCTCGCGGTGTGCGACGTTCAGCGCGGAAGAATACGCGAAAGGCTGAGACAGGCCCCGCGTTTCGACAGTCTCGGACAATCTGAACTTGAACGTCTTGAGGTAGAGAACACACAGAGAGAGAAGGGCACAAATAAGGAACAAGTACTGAATAATAATAATAATAATAGATCTTTATTATGAACCAAGTCTACATAAAAAATTTAATACACAAAAACAGATGAATAATAGGAACATAAAAGGCAGAGGTTCAGCTCAAGCTGCTTTCCAATAAATGTCAATGAATAAATAAATAATAATAAATAAATGAATAAATGTCAAGTTTACATGGATATAGAAGGCTAATCATTTATAGCTTATAGTTGAAACACAACAGTGGTTTCAGTACCGAGATCGAATAAAAGGAGTCTGAATTGGAATATGTACTAAGAAATATTTATCGACCATGTGAAAAAAGAACAAGAAAAAATAAACAGTAAAAAGGAAGTTTCTGCACAGAAGAATCGGGATAAAATATCAGAGAACACTTCTTTCGGTTACATTGATTTGAAGTTTACCCCACTAAATTCAGAAAAAAAAAAGTGTTATTAAAAGTTTAAACTCAAACATCATGCCACAAACTCTCTCTGTGAAGGAAATTTTAATTCAAGTGCCAAGTTTCGATGGAGATTTCCAAAACTGTCAACGCTTTTATTCGCTGGTGTAAAAGGGCAAGGGAAAAATTAAAAGACACCCCTATATTATAGTTTTTAGATTTGATTTCCACCAAACTAACCGGAAACGCACGCAAACTACTATCATCGCGCTTAGATTCGTACACTTTTTACAGCGATTTTGAAAAAGACGTGAAGCGCACATTTCGTACCCCTAAAACAGAAGCCTTTTGGTCAAGTGAAATCAGTCCATTGTTTCAGTGTGAAGACGAAAGAATAATTGACTATGCATGTAAGGTGCAAACAATCGTGTCACAATATACTGAGGCAGTTAAAGAGAGTGATCCAACAGAACCGGCTAAGAATATTTCTGCAAATGCAAAAGTCTTGATAGAAAATTTTAAAAAATATGCATTAAAACCATTTTAAATGGTCTCTTAAGAAACATTCGAATTCAGGTAATAACCGGCGAACCGGAAACTCTGAGAGACGCTATCGACATAGCAATTCAGGTAGAACAGGACGAAATTGATCTCCAATATAGGGACAGACTCAGAAGCGGCAATAGCACTTCAGATAGTACAGAGAACATAAAATTAGTTGCAAAAGTTCATTACTCTAACCCGGTTAGCACAGTTTTTGATAACACTCAAAGTCGGTCAAACACATTTAATAAAAATAGAAGTAATTCCCGCGATAGTCAAACTTCACGAGGAAGTCAAGGTAACTCATCTAGAAATAATCATTCGAAATTTTGTAACCTCTGCGAGAGCAATACCCATGATCTCAGCGAATGTAGAACATTTAAAAGAATTAAGGTAAACCGGCAAAACAATAGGGGGAGTAATAGATATAGAAATCAATCAAATTCCCCAAATCGATACAATCAAAACAGCAATCAAAAACAAAATTTTCAAAATTATTACTCACATCAACAAAACACTCAAAACTCAAGTAATGATTCGAGATACCCTCCGAAGACTTATCAACCAAATCACCAAAACACGTTACCGGATAGAATCCCAACCAAATTTTCAACCAAACTTTCAACCAAACTTCCAACAAAGCGAACAAAATCTTGAAACAAACCACCAATTGCACAAACAGATTCACAAAATTTAAACGCACAAGCGACTCGCCAGATGAGCGCGCAGGCGAGTAGCGAAACAATGTTAAGACGCGCCACGGCGAAACTGAACTTAGAAAACGAGCAATAATACAACTAAGTACTCAGGCTAATGCTCCCACAATATTATTAAAGAGCGAACAATTCTTAGAAAATTTAGAATTTATTCTCGATACGGGAGCTGAAATAAACGTCGTAAAACGACAAGCATTACAGGAATGGATTTGTATTGACAAACTAGTCCGATTCGAAATAAATGGTATAACTCCAGGTGTGGTTTTTTCAGAAGGTCAAATAATTATTATCAAATGCAACGACATTGATATTAAATTTCAAGTGGTTCCCAATTCATTTCCGATCAAAGAAATGGGGATTTTAGGTAATCCCTTTTTCTGGCAGCAGCGAGCGAAAGTTTGCTATGAATCCCAATGTTTGAAATTGCGTAATCAAACTTTTCCATTTCATAACAAAAAGTATTTTACATTATCACCGCGTTCAAAGAAAATCATTTTCGTGAGAATCGAAGACACCTCACTTACGGAAGTATTCCTTCCTGAGTTAGATGCAGGTCCAGGAATTCTTCTTGGCACTGCTCTGGTATCAATTAGAAATGGTGTTGCATATATACCTGTGTTTAATGTTACCAGCGAAACTATCAAATTAATAACACCTTATGAAAAAATTGAACCAGCAGACTTGTCAGATGCAATACTGTTTGACGAAAGAGCATTGGACAACGATGACGTCTTCCAAAAAAAGATATTTCAGCTAAAAAATTAGCTTCCTTCCGAGGAACGAAAAAGATTGCAAATTCTAGAAGCCCTTTTGCCTCTAGAACATTTAGATGAAGGTGAAAAATCGCATGTTTTGAAATTAAACGAACCATATACCCACTCCTATCATCTGCCTGGTGACAAATTATCGTACACCGACGCAGTGCATCATAGTATTTCGACGGTGGACGATAAACCTGTACACAAACAACCATATAGGCAACCCCATAGCCTCAAGGAGGAACTTCGCAGGCAAATTAAACAATTACACGACGATGAAATTATTCGTTCATCCTCTTCTCCTTACAGCTCACCAATACTATTAATTCCGAAGAAACCAGATCCAAGGGGTAACAAGCTTTGGAGATTGGTAGTAGACTTTAGAGCCCTAAATGAAAAACAGCAGGCGATGCGTACCCACTGCCAAATATACTTGATATACTTGACCCGTTGGGGGAAGCAAATTACTTTTCGGTACTCGACCTGGCTATGGGATTTTATCAAATTCCAATGGATCCCTTAGACAGGCATAAAACAGCTTTTTCGGCCCCTTTTGGTCATTTCGAATACAACCGCATGCCATTTGGCTTAAAGGGAGGCCCTGCCACTTTTCAACGCTTGATGGATGTTGTTTTGGCTGGCCTCCAAGGTATAGAAATGTTCGTGTACATGGACGACATTATAATCTATGCTAAAAGCTTGGAAGAGCATGACAATAAATTTCATCGTCACATGAGTCGTCTGCAAAGTGCAAACTTGAAGTGGCAACCGGAAAAATGTTTTTTCCTAAAAAGAGAGATATCATATTTGGGACACATCATCAGTAATCAACAAATTCGTCCAAATCCCGATAAAATTAACGCAGTGAAAAACTTTCCAGTTCCAAAGACGATTAAAAACGTTCGCCAATTTTTGGGACTGGCAGGTTATTAGCGCAGATTTATAAAAAACTTTTCAAAAATTACGAAACCACTCTCAGATTTAACAAAACCAAGTGTTCGGTTAGAATGGACAGAGCAATGCCAACAAGCTTTTGACTTGCTTAAGCAAAAACCTTGCGACTTTTAGAACCTCGAGAAACGCGATACTCGACTATTGAAAGGGAATGCGCGGCAATGGCCAGGGGAGTTGAGCATTATCGTGCTTATTTATATGGTCGAAATTTTATCATCATCACAGATCACAAACCTTTAGAACACTTGAAAACAGTAAATCATAACGCAACCAGACTCGCAAAATGGAGGTTTCAACTCGATGATTACGAATATCAAATAAAATACAAGCCCGGAAAATATAATGCAAACGCGGACGCCCTGTCACGGAATTCAGTCACAAAAGAATTTTCCGAAATATTAGCACTAACACCACGAGAAATTAACCAATAGTCAAAAAAGCGTAACAGAGTGTCGGACGCTGATTCAAAACAATGTCAAGCAAAAAAGAAGAGCAAAGAATTCCACCAGCCGAGTACAAGACTTCGTTTGGAAGACGAGTCGAGTGAAAATCCAAGGCAAAAAAAAATAATTGCCCAGGAACAGACCGAATTACCAGCGAAAAGAAAAAGAGGTCGACCAAGAAATTTTCAAAACCAAGAAAAGAAGGAAATACAAATCAATCGGAAAAGAGGACGTCCTCGAAAGAATATAATACAATCAGAATTCAAAGAAATAAGCCGTAAAGGGAAGGCCCCAAGTAAAAATATCACCAGGGAAACATTTGTTTCGGAAGAATCTTCTATGGAATGGGAAAACATCTCAGAAACAGAAATCACGCCGATTTCATCAGCGGACGAAGAAGAAGATGATAATCCTTTAGCAACTCCCCGAAGAATAGATTTATCCGGAGACATACCAAATAACAACCGTAAGGTACAAATCGAAGTCTCGGAAGGAAAAGAGGAAGAAGACGAGGAAGAAAAAGAAGAAGAAGCAGGGATAGAAAACCATTAAGTATAAACACAGAAGGAACTACACAGAGGTAGAAACACGAAAGGAAAACCATTGCACATTGTTGAAGATGCAGTAAAAGAACCTCGTGATAGTCGACCAGGGAAATCAACAAATTTAGGCCAAATAGTACAGAGCGATGAGGAATCATTCATAACAACAGCTGACCAATCGGGAAAACGTCGCAAAGAAATATTATATAAGGAATTCATCGAGAAATCAACCAAAGAATCAAGCGTAGAATTAAATGAAAAACGAACGAAAGCGACAGAAAACGAGAAGTTAGTCATAAGTGAAAACAATGAAAGAATACCCATCGAAGAACAAAAACAGGCAGAACTCAGAGATGAAGCTAACGAAGCCCTGAAAAATCTACAAAGATCTAAAAATCCCAAAGCAGTAGAACCTTCAATCCAGAAGACAAAAGCAGAGGCACACCCAACAGAAGAACGACCGCCACCAGCTCCAGATTATTACAACAAAAATCAGTTGGCCGGTAAAGCGATAACGAAAAATGGCAACAAGGAAAGGTTAACAAAATCCGAGCGTTGTAAGGATAAGTCATTAGCAAAAATAATTATATCCAAAGAACACCTTTTTACTAAAACAGATAACATTGCATTTTTCTTAACTGAAAATAATGATACAAATACAAATATAGTCCGTACCTTAATAGAAAGACGTATGTTATCTGAGCAAACTTTGAAACAAACAAACAGCAGTTGTGGGGAAACTAATTATTTCAAAATAGGAAAAACATATATATTTGCTCTAACGATTCAAAAATCCGTGATAGATATCCCGGATCCAAATATAATACAAGCATCTATCAAACAATTAAAACAACTGATAACAAAATTCAACATAAAATCGTTTAGAATGTCACGCGATCACGATTTACAAACTATAACGCAATGGGAATCTATTAAACGAATAGTCCCCAAAATGTTTCAAAACACTCAAATATAAATCACCTTATGTGACGAGAGTCTTTATATAAAACTCTTTACGTACGGCAAAATTTCCAACTGGGACAAAATATTGCCAATCTCCATGTTCGCTTATAACACGAGCGTACATGAGGCAACAAAATTTGCTCCACATGAATTGATTTTTGGCAGTCTTGCGTATCTCCCATCAGGCATCATTGAACGGGAAAAAATTAGAACATATATACTGATTACACAGATGAACTATGTAACAGAATTTTGTATAACAGAATAGTAGCTGCATTGAATCAAAACAAAGCTAAACACAAAAGTAAAGAAATTTACGACAGTTAAAAGTAGGAAATTCCATGACGAAAACCTAGGACCTTACGAAATCATAGCAATAAAAGACAAAAATAATGTTTGAATACGTATTAACTCTTCATTAGTTCAGGATGTCCATACAGATAAATTAAAACCCGCCCATCTTACAGAGTGGGAGGAATAATGACACCAGATGATACTGTCGAGATATTGGAGTTACCGCACATTTCGGGATTATTCTGGGAATACCTAGGAGAACTCAAAACATATGATACAATTTGGAAAATGGTATCATACGTCGATCTTAAACAATGGAGATTGCAACAAGACATCGTCATCACAAATTTCAACATCCTACGGAGATTCTGCAACCAATTAGGACAAAAATGTTTCAATATGGACGAAGTCGAAGCCCTGAGCACACGAATCAGCAAGCTAAGAGAATATGAAGAGCAACTCAACGAATTGTTGCCAAGTAGTCCCAACAATAGTCGCAGAAAACGGACACCATTCGGGTTTTTAGGAACAGTAGTTGAAGTTTTATTTGGAAATTTAGATGAAAATGATGCAATTCATTATGACACAAAAATAGAGGAAATTTCAAATAACACGGCGCAAATGGCGGTTCTTTTAGAAAATTTCACACATGTTGTAAAATCGGAATTCAATCAAAATAAAATCAAATGGACCTTAAATGCCAAGAAGGTAGAAGAATTCGCTCAGCAAATGGAAAACCAATTAAAAGGTGTAAATAATAAAATACAAGATCTGCAACTATCTCAGGAATTAGAAGTCCATGTCGCGACATTAGATACGCACTTGTCGGAATTCGAATTGGAAACCATAATGTTAATAGACGCAATTTTATTTGCCCGATAAGGCGAAATTCATCCAACAATTTTATCCTCAAAGCAAATACTCAAATGCATCGAAGAAATTCAAAAACCGAATCTCGAGTTACCCATTCCCATAATGTCCCATAAAACGTACAATTTGGTTAAAATTTCCGACATAACAATTTTTTTCAAAAATTCAAAAATAATATTCATATTACAATTTCCACTTTTAAATCTGGAAATATATGACCTGAATAAGTATACGCCTATACCTGTGAGGCAAAATGTCAATAATGTAAGTAGAATTTTTGCATACATTGTTCCTGAATCCAAATATTCGGCTATATCAAAGGATAAATTAAAACACATAAGTCTATCAGAGGATGATTTAGCTACATGCAAATTATTTCAAAATAAACATATTTGTGAAAATGCGTATCCTGTAGAAAAAACAAATAGCGCGAGTAAATGTGAGATTCAGTTAATAACCAAACCTACTTTTTCGAATTTTAAAGATTGTGTTATAAGATTCAAACAACTATATCGATTCCTTCGGCGCATTTTTTTGAAATAAGGCTTTTCATTAACATTTTTTACATTTTATTCGTTTTTTGAAAAATTCATTTTCGATTTAACGTTTTAGTCATAGTTCATTTACATTTCAAAATGTTTGAAAATTTCCAAATTTTGAGTACCGTTCATTTTTTAGTTTAAGCTTTTGACATTTCGGAAAATTTGTGTGTTTGCATTTTTTATAATAAATTTTCTTAATTTTTCATTTAAAACCCAGCTTTACATTTTTGTTTAACTTTTCAGAAGTACCATTTTTTTTAAATTTCATTTTATTAAAAGAATTGTTTATTACGTTATAAACAAATTATTGAACAAAAGTTCTTTTCTGGATTGGGAATGTTTAGCTTATTGAAATGCAGAGTTTTGGTATGGAATGTGCAAGAAATAAAAGTTTTATTACTGTTACTTGAAAGAAGATGCTATTTGGTAGTGACTGTTGGATATGAAACTTAGAAAATTTGGTATCATTATTAATTATTTAAACCATTTTAAAAAACAAAATTTTGGTTATTAACGAACAGGCTTAATTTTTTAAGCGGAATAAACTAAGAATGCTTTTCCGGTGATTGTTTGATATGAAACTTAGCAACTTCGGAAGCGTTATTAATTATTTAAACCATTTTTATAAACAAATTCAGAGTTTTTCTATTTTTCAACGAATACGCTCAATTAAATAAATAAACTAAGAATGCTTTTCCAGTGACTATTTGATATGATACTTTGCAAATTTACGAGAATCATTAATTATTTAAACAATTTTCATAATTCCGGTGACAGTTTGATATGAAACTTAGAAAATTTGGAAGCATTATTAATTATTTAACCCATTCTTATTAACAAAATTTTGGTTATTAACGAACAGGCTTAATTTTTTCAACGGAATAAACTAAGAATGCTTTTCCGGTGACTGTTTGATATGAAACTTAGCAACTTCGGAAGCGTTATTAATTATT
>CAKNXH010061135.1:37524-113065 GCA_932178445.1 Andricus quercusramuli
ACTGTTTGATATGAAACTTAGCAACTTCGGAAGCGTTATTAATTATTTAAACCACTTTTATAAACAAATTGAGAGTTTTTTTATTTTTCAACGAATACGCTCAATTAAAAAAAAAACTAAGAATGCTTTTCCAGTGACTCTTTGATATGATACTTTGCAAATTTACAAGAATTAATAATTATTTAAACAATTTTCATAAAACAATTCAGAATTTGTATATTTTTTAACAAATAGGCTCAATTAAAAAAAATAATTAAGAATATCTTTTCGATGACTCTTTTCTATGGTATTTTTAACATTCCCAAGAGTTATTTTTTAAAGAATTTTTTATAAGCAAATTCATAGTTTGTTCATTTTTCAACAAAAAGGCTCAATTTGTTTAAAAAATTGACTGAGAAATGTTTGGCTTCCGTTTCCAGTACCGATAGAGGTTACAAGGTGTTTTTCGAGTGCGATCATTTTTTGGCAGGGGAGAAGTGAAAAGTTGAGTGAGTACGGTGAGGGTGTGGTGAGTAAGGGGATTGGAGTGAAGGTGCAAGAGTGAATGAAGGTAGCGGTAGAAAGTGCGAATTTATTCAAAAAAGATAAAAATTGACGGAAGTTGATTTTGAGGTTAGGTTCGTTTCGGCGAGATACTGGGATTTTTGGGAGAGGGTAGGAGTTCGAAGGGTGTGAAGGGAGAAGGAGTAGAGGTGGCCGCACTTTGCCAAAGGAAATCAGGATAAGATGGTGAGTTTTGAGTAAGTTTTTAAAAGTTTGGGGTGGTGATAGATAGTGACGAGGGGAAGGGTGTTGACAGGAGAGGGGGAGTTAAGGCAACGGTCGGTTAACACGGCACAGCAGCATGCCGGTTACGCACAGTCCACAGCGCGTCTCCAGGAGACAGAGCGAATCTGGTGAGACGATTGAAGCGAATAGAGATAGCGATAGTAAAGAGAGAGAGGGTAGCATCGTAGACGAGGCAAGCAGTGAGGGGAGCGCAGATGAAACGTTTGTTACGCCTTTGAACCCCGCGGCAAAGGCAGAGTCAAGTCGAGGAAGGGGTCATAGGCGCGGGACTGGCGGGAGGCCCACCAATTTAGAAAGGTACAGATCAAGGAGTTCGGGGTCGAGAGAGATGTTACACAGGTGGCAACAGTCGGCAAACGCGATTAGCAGCGAGAGCGTGAATAGCGAAGGGGAGAAAGCGGGAGACGATAGAAGGAAAAGAGAAAGGGTGGGCGAAGACGCGGAGAAGGGCAACGAAATTAAAAAAGTTAAGATGAAAAACAGAAAACCGGACAGAGATAGGGATGAAGGGAATATGCTGGGAAAATTAGAAGCTCTTATAAAAGGATTTAGAGAGGAGACTTGCGGCAGATTGGATGAGACATGCGAAAGACCGAATGATATTCAGCGGTAAGGGGAGGAGGTAAAAGACGAAGTAAGAAAAGTGAGACAAAAGTGGGAAGAATGGGATGCATTATGGAAAGGAGAGAAAGAGAAGGTATGGAACAAATTGGAAAGCATAGAAAATAGAGAGAGAGAGAGAGAGAGAGAATGATGAGGATAGACTAAGGGATATGAAATTGTTAGAAGAAAGAGTGAGCAAGCTAGAACGAAGGAATGAGCATAAAGTGAAAGAGAAAGGGAGCTTGGAAGAAGTGAGAGAGTGTGAGGGGGATTGAAAGAAGAATGGAAGGGGAAGAGAGAGCAAAGAGGAAAAAGAATATAATAGTAAAGGGTTTGAAAGCGGACAGGGAAAAGGAAGAGGAAGAGATTGAGAAACTGATGAGAGACATCGGCGTGCAAGTCAGAGTAGAAGGGATAAAAAGACTAGGAGGGAAGGAAGAGGGGAAAGAATGTGCGTTTTTAGTGAAACTAGGAAGTGAGGAGGAAAAGTATGAAGTAATGGAGAAGAAGTTAATAAAAGGAAGAAAAGAAAGAATCGAAGATGCTCTGACGTGGCGGGAAAGGAGAAGAAAGTGGATAATCGAGCGAAAGGCATGGACCGAGAGGAGTAAAGATAATAGGGTAAGGATCGGGAGAGATAGGATATGGGTAAACGGAGATATATGGATTTGGGACGATAAAATAGAAGACCTGAGGGAGGGTAGGAAATGGGTAGTGAATAAAGGAGACAAGAGAGAGGAAAATGGGAATGTAAGTGTCACGGGGGGGGGGGGGGGGGGTAAAAAAAAAGACAAAAGGGCTTGAATGTAAAGAAGAAAGGTGAGAAATGCAATAAGGGCGACGCGAAAGTAGCGTTCTGGAATTTTTCAGGACTAAAAAACAAGGACAAAGGATTTTGGGGAGTATTGCCGAAGTGGGATGTGATAATGATGAGTGAGACGTGGCACAGTGGGGCTAAATGGAAAAACGATGTTCAAAATAATCTGTAGCTCGCAATTCTTCATCGATTTTTAACTTTTTTTTTTCAAAAAATTCAGCATTAAATTCTTAAGAAACATGTCGAGGCCGATTTTTTAATTTTTTTTTTTTAATTTACATAGAACTGCAAACATCGAAAAAAATGTTGATTTACAACATTTTTTTTTTTAATTCTCTGTACAAATTTTTTTTAGTAGCATCAGGCCTCAGGTTTGATGCGCAAGGGTCAGTGAAAGAAAAAAATTTGTTGTTATTCCAAGTTATTTGTTATAAACAAATATTTGCAACAAATAGCCAGTATGATGGATTGTGTTCTTGTGAAGTATATTAATGCATCGAAATCGCTTGTTCTGAGCAACGAGGTGACATGTGATCATGAAAATGTGATGTCCGACATCATTTGTTAACTTTAACAACAAATAATATAAACAAATGCATGATTTGAACAGTTTTAGGCAGAAACAAACCGTATTTTCTTCAGATTGTCCTCGAATCTCATTGCCAGTGATACACACTGATGTATTTTTGTCACCTAAGATAATTTGTTCAATTTATCAACAATTATTATAAACAAATGCATGATCTGAACAGTTTTAGGCAGAAACAAACCAAATTTTCCCCCGATTGCTCTCGAATCTCATTGCCTGTGATACACATTGATGTATTTTTGTCATCTGAAATAATTTGTTGATATTATCAACAATTATTATAAACAAATGCATGATCTAAACAGTTTTAGGCAGAAAAAAACCGAATTTTCTTTCGATTATCTTCGAATCTCATTGCCTGTGATGCATATTGATATATTTTTGTCATCCGATATCATTTTTTCAATTTATCAACAAATAATATAAACAAATGCATGATTTAAATAGTTTTAGGCAGAAACGAACCGAATTTTCTTCCGATGGCCTTCGAATCTCATTGCCGATGATATACAGTGATGTATTTTTGTCATCTGAAAAAATTTGTTAAATTGATCAACAATTATTATAAGCAAATGCATCATCTGAACAGTTTTAGACAGAAACAAACCGAATTTTCTTCCGATCGTCTTCGAATCTCATTGCCACTAATACTGATCTATTGCATAAATTACTCATCTCATCTGATGCATACTTGTCACATCTAAGAGGAAGCTGGAGACATATAGATAGTGATTTTCATCCTAAAGCTCTTGAGCTCTTGATTCTAGAATAAATCGTTCTTGAAATGAGGACTGGAATTATGAAATGTCCATAATAGGAATTTGTTCAAATGATTCGTTCATAAAAATGTTGAATGATATTTTGAGTCAAAAAAATATCAATGAGCATCGCAGGCAATGAGATTTGAAGGCAATCGGAAGGAAATTCGGTTGATTTCTGCTTAAAACTATTCAAATCATGCAATTGTTTATATTATTTGTTGATAAATTGAAAAAATGATATCGGATGACAAAAATATATCAATTTGCATCACAGGCAATGAGATTCGAAGATAATCGAAAGAAAATTCGTTTTGTTTCTGCCTAAAACTGTTTAGATCATGCACTTGTTTATAATAATTGTTGATAATATCAACAATTATTTCAGATGACAAAAATACATCAATGTGTATCACAGGCAATGAGACTCGAGGGCAATCGGGAGAAAATTCGGTTTGTTTCTGCCTAAAACTGTTCAGATCATGCATTTGTTTATAATAATTGTTGATAAATTAAACAAATTATTCTAGGTGACAATGATACATCAATGTGTATCACTGGCAATGAGATTCGAGGACAATCGGAAGAAAATACGTTTTGTTTCTGCCTAAAACTGTTCAAATCATGCATTTGTTTATATTATTTGTTGTTAAAGTTAACAAATGATGTCGGACATCACATTTTCATGATCACATGTCACCTCGTTGCTCAGAACAAGCGATTTCGATTTATAAATATACTTCACAAAAACGTTATCCATCATACTGGCTATTTGTTACAAATATTTGTTTATAACAAATATCTTGAAATAACAACAAATTATTTTCTTTCACTGACCCTTGCGCGTCAAACCTGAGGCCTGATGCCACTAAAAAAAATTTGTACAGAGAATTAAAAAAAAAAAAATGTTGTAAATCAACATTTTTTTCGATGTTTGCAGTTCTATATAAATTAAAAAAAAAAATTAAAAAATCGGCCTCGACATGTTTCTTGAGAATTTAATGCTGAATTTTTTGAAAACAAAAAGTCGAAAATCGATGAAGAATTGCGAACTACAGATTATTTTGAACATCGTTTTTCCATTTGGCCCCACTGTGCGTGGGTAGATGAGAAAGAATGGAAAGGCATGAAAAGAATATTACTGAAAGCATATGAGTGAAAGATGCAAGCAGCGAGAAAGGAGCATGTAAAAGGGAGAGGAATGGGTGGCATGGTGTCAGGGGTAAGAAAGGAACTGGTGGTAGAGGAAGGTGTTATGGGCATACATGAAAGAGAGGGGAGTAGACGAAGGATTAATAGAGAGGATAAAAGAAATATTCGTGGAAACTAAGATAAGGGTGAAGATAGGAGACAAGAAAGGAGAGGAATTCTGGACAGGAAGGGGGCTCAGGCAAGGGTGTCCGTTGATCCCACTTCTGTTTAGTATTCTTCTGGCAGATTTGGAGGAGAAGTTGAAGAGGAAAGGAAAAGGGGGAACAGCGCTAGGAACAGGCAAAGTATACTCACTAGCATATGCAGATGATGTAGTGCTAGTAGCGGATGATGAAAAAGGTATGGATCTGTTGATGAGAGTGTTCGAAGAATATGTGAGAGAAAAGGGTTTAGCGGTGAATGTGAACAAGACTAAGGATGCTGTGTTTCAGAAATAAAAGGGGAAGATTAGAGTATGAATGGAAGATAAATAGTGTGGTGGTAGATTTGGTGGATGAGTTTTTCTACCTGGGATTTTGGTTCGAAACGAGAGGATGAAGCGAGTTGCAGGTGAGAAAGAGATTAGAATGTGCGATTAAAGTAATGGGACAAGTATGGGGTATAGGAAAAAGAAGGTTTAAGGACGACTGGAAGATGAGAGTATGGATGTTTGATGTCTTAGTGTGGTCAGTGTTAAGTTATGGAGTGGAAATTTGGGGATGGAAAGAACATAAGAGAGTGGAAAGTTTGCAGGAGAGATTTTTGAGATGGGTTATAAGAGTGAGTTGGAGCTGCCCAGGTCATATGCTGAGGGAAGATATAGGTCGAGAAAAAATGGTGGTGAGGCAAGCGAAAAGAGCCTGGAACTTCGAAGAGAAACTAAGAAGGGGGGAAGGAAGCAAAATTGCACAAGCGTGTGCCCGGGAGGTCATGGATAAAGAGAGGAGGGGCAACGTGGGGCGTTCAAAATGGGAGGATGAGAGGCATGTAATGAGGTTTGAGTGGGGTATGCAAGTTAGGGGTAGAGAGTGGGAGGAAATAGAGGAAGATATTAAGGCAAGGCAAGAAGAGGAAGACGGGAAAAAATCGTTGATTCAAGGTGCAACAGCTGGTATAAAATGGTGAAGAGGCAGGGGGAACCAGAGTATCTTCAAAAGATTAAAAAGGAGAGCAAATGGAATGGAGTGATAAGATTCAGAATGGGAGAGGGTGTTAGAGCGTGTAGGTACTGGATGAATGATGAAGAGAATGTGTGCAGAGTATGTAAGTATGAGCAGGAAACGTGGGTGCATGTGTTAGAGAGGTGTACAGGTGACGAAGGGGGATGGGAGAGCATAGAAGAGAGATTGAGATGGATTCTGAATAAAAATGGTCAGGGAGAGGAATGGATGAAGAAGCTGGAAGAGCTGAGAGAGAGAGCTGGTTCCACAGGGTAGGAAAAAGCCAAAAAAATGACTCTTAAAGAAGGAGAATTATGAAGTAGAGTTGCGGATTAGAGTCAAATTATGAGATTGATAATGGTAAGAGGAAACGGAAGCCCAGGGCAAATTCGCAAGCGTTTAGAAATAAGAATAGTAATGTAAGACAATATGTAGAAAATAGTTAATAAGATAGTATAAGGCTTGTTTGTAAGAATACATGTAATGGTTATGTAAAGACCCTCAAACCCGTAAAAGGGAGAGAGTATAAACAAGTAAAGAAGAAGAAGACTGAGAAATTTTTGCGATGACTCTTTTCTATGTTGATTTGTGAATTCACAAGAATTATGATCTAAACCATTTTTGTAAGGAAATTCAGAGTTTACTATTTTTCAACGAAAAGGCTTAATTTGCTCACGGAATCAACTAAGAATGTCTTTTGGATGAGTTTTTTTCATAATGTTTCGAAAATTATCAAGAATTATTATTTACTTAAAACTAAGATTTTTTTTATAATAAATTTTGTTTTTCAGTTAATAGGCTCAATTTTTTTTACAGATTTAACTAAGAATATGTTCGCGATGACTCTTTTCTATAGTACTTTGCAAAATCCAGGGTACCATGCATACCACGCATCTCAGGGTACCATGGTACCTGACTAGGCCTAGCGACCCTTTTCTATTGTGCGGTGCTCCGCCTCGAGGGAGCTTGAACTCGAAGCTGGACGAAGCGCTGTGGTGCTCAACCGTAGGCTACTGTGTATTTACGCGCGAGGGTCCTTTAAAATTTAAATGGCTCTGTTCTCACCTACATTTCCACCGGAGGCTACTGACTGTGTACGTTGTGGTGGTACTGCAAAGTATGTAACGTTATCGTTGGCTAACTATAATTGCAAGTTCAATAATTAAATAGATAAATAATTAATTAAATAAATAAACAATTAAATAATTAATTGAATGAATAAATTAATGAATAATTAAATTAATTAATTCAATGAATTTAATTGAATAATTAAATGAATAATTAATTAAACAAATAAATAATTAAATAAATAATGGAATGAATAATTGAATAATTAAAAGAATAATTAAAGGACTGAATAATTAAAGTCCACTTGTCAATTAAGCATGCGTTGTTTTTTTATATTTTTATCATTTTATTTTATTTATTTTTTATTTTTTTCATTAATTACGTCATTCATCATGCAAAATTCACCTTACATGCAACATTCAATGTGGGTAAAAATTGAGAAGTGCTGTAGTAAAATCTATGAAAAGTTCTTCAACTGAACCATGCATGCTCCTCCAAATATACTCTATTAAATAATCGTCAGTTCTAGAAACTGACATTCTACCAATCCGCCTTCGCATATCACGCTTTACTTTGGACCATTGAGATTATATCCCTTGCGTGTGGATATTGCGATCTGACGGATTTATAAAATTTTTTGAATGGTTTACCGTTGCATGTATACGATCTATTCCACAATACCCTTTCCAACAGTCCGTTATAACATGCGTGCCAGGTAAAACATTTTCTTTTATTATGTCATGCAACGTGTTAGCGTCCCGATTGCTGACTACTGTAAAAAAACGTTTTTTCGATTCCCTGTCGACACCTCCCACCACCCACCTAGTTTTCATTTTTCTCTCGCGGTTATATTTACGTTTACCGAAGGCACTTTCGTCGATTTCAACTATTTTTCCAGGTCCCCCAATTTTACATTTACTTTCAAACAACCAAGCCCTAAGCAGCATTCGAAGTTCTGAAATTATTTCGCGCACCGTATTTTGAGAAAGCTCCGTCTCCCGAGCAATCACACTTAATGGATACCGGAGCAACCAACAAATTACTACTTGTAAAATTCTTACAAATTTTATATTCGCGACGTTGAAAAATGTTCCCTTTCTAGCACTTTTTTTTCCGGCAATCCTTAGCCCCACAGCGATAAATGACATCTCGACCCCGACGATTCGTTGTTAAATGCAATACCCCGCCGCAATCGGTACACTTTTTAGTTTTTGGAAGCAAATTCCATTTTAAAATAAAGTTAACAATCCCAAAATTTAGAACATGCCTCAAAAACTTACTTGCGCTTTGCAGGTACTCCATTTTAATTCTTAGTCTCACGTAGACAACTTTATCCTCCAACGTTTAAAATTAAACTAATGGCAAAATGATCTAGAAATCAGGTCAAATGTGAAATCTAGTTCCTAATGAGCCACCCCCCACCCCCACTATGAGCTAGTTAGTTAGCCGCATGGAAAATTCCTTAGCGGTACACAGCATGCATGGTTCAGTTGAAGAACTTTTTATATAGATTTTACTAAAGCACTTTTCAATTTTTACCCACATTGAATGTTGCATATGAGGTGAATTTTGCATGATGCATGACTTAATTAATAATAAAAAAAATAATTAAAAAAAATTTTAAAAAAATTAAATGATAAAAATAAGAAAAAAAAACGCATGCTTAATTGACAAGTGGACTAGGCCTACTGGGGATCACCACGTAAAAAAAACGCGCCTCATCTAAATGTTAAAGGTGCCATAATTTATTTATCCATTCAATTATTTATTTAATTAATTGATTATTCATCTATTTAATGATTCAATCATTTAATTATTTAATTAATTATTCATTCATTTATTAATTCAATTAGTTATTTATTATTAATCTATTATTATATTATATATTATTATTATATATATTATTATATATATAATATATATATTATTATTATTATTATATATATATATTATTTATCTATTTAATTATTCAACTTGCAATTATAGTTAGCCAACGATAACGTTACGTACTTTGCAGTACCACCACAACGTACACAGTCAGTAGCCTCCGGTGGAAATAGAGGTGAGAACAGAGCCATTTAAATTTTAAAGGACCCTCGCGCGTACATATACAGTAGCCTCCGGTTGAGCACCACAGCGCTTCGTCCAGCTTCGAGTTCAAGCTCCCTCGAGGCGGAGCACCGCACAATAGAAAAGGGTCGCTAGGCCTAGTCAGGTACCATGGTACCCTGAGATGCGTTTCACCCGTAGACGCTATTTGGTATTTTTAAAAAAATTCACAGTTTGGTTATTTATTAATGAACAGGCTTAATTTTTTTGACGGAAAGATTCATCAAAAAAGTTTTATATCTGTACTGAAACTGTTTGTAAATAATTTACAGTACATAGTTAATTATTGAACAATAGTTCTTTGTGTAACGAGTGGGGTATAGATGCATATTGCGCACGCGGGCACCGTTGGCGCACGAGCGCCCAAGTGGCGGAATATGCAACTGTACCACACGAGTTGCACACACTATTTTTCATCAGGAATGTGAAGAATATGCATTATTCGTATTTTATCCGCACGAGCGAAGCGAGTGCGGAATATCGTCAGGCCCCCTGTGAGGAAAAGCACCCCAATCAAAAAGATAATTTCAGGTGCCGATGGAGAATTGGCCGTGTTTTCACGAAACAAACGCACCTAACCTGAAACCTGCTGTGGGCATATTTAAGTATGATATTTATATTAGATCTAATACTTTTTTATCTGATTATTATGATTACATATAATCAATATGAATATTCATATCAATCATATCAATATTATCTGTCATTTGTTTATACTTACTTCTTGCATCCACAACACAAAACAAACTGTTATTGATATTTTGAAGATGATAACGTTGAAGTTAGGAGAAGGTTAGTTGCGTTTGTTTCGTTAAAACACGGCGAAGCGTGTGATTTTTCTTACTAAAACACGGTGGAGCGTGCGACATTTCTTCAGAAAAACGGAGCAGCGTGCGATCATTGTAGAACGCACGCTATTCGCACGGCATGCGCAATATGCCACAATGCGCACGGAAAACAGATGTAAAATATGGCATATTCCGTGCATGCGTGATGAAAAAGTTCTTTTCTGGATTAGTAATGTTCAGATAATTGAAATCCAAAGTTTTTGTATGGAATGTGCGAGAAATAAAAGTTATATTACTGTTACTTGAAAGAAGATGATATTTGGCAGTTTAAAAAAAATCACATTTTGCTTATTTATTGACGAACAGGCTTCATTTTTTTTAACGGAAAGATTTATCAAAAAAGGTTTTATATCTGTGCCGAAACTATCTGTAAATAATTTCCAGTAGTTATGAATGATTACAAAAATTGTTTATTAGGTTACAAACAAATTATTGAACAAAAGTTCTTTTCTGGATTGGGAATGTAGCTCATTGAAATCCAGCGTTTTGGTATGGAATGTGCGAGAAATAAAAGTTTTATTTTTGCTTCTTGAAAGAAGATGGTCTGTGGCAATTTAAAAAAGATCACATTTTGGTTATTTATTAACGAACAGCCTTCATTTTTTTACCGCAATAAACTAAGAATGCTTTTCCGGTGACTGTCTGATATGAAACTTAGCAAATTTGGAAGTATTATTAATTATTTAAACAATTTTTATAAACAAATTCAGAGTTTGTCTATTTTTCAACGAATAGGCTCAATTTAAAAAAAAAATTATTTGTTTAAAACTGAGATTTTCTTTATAATAAATTTTTGTTCAACGAAAAGGCTTAATTTTTTTAACCGAATCAACTAAGAATGCTTTTCCGTTGACTGTTTGATATTATACTTTGTAAATGTACAAGAATCATTAATTATTTAAACAATTTTCATAAACAAATACAGAGTTTGGCTATTTTTCAATGAATAGGCTCAATTTTTTTTACATAATTATCTAAGAATATCTTTATTTTTGCCATTTTTTAACAAATAGGCTCAATTTATTTACGGAATCGACTGATAATGCCTTTCCGGTGACTCTTTTCTATGATGATTTGTTAATTTACAATAACCATTGATTATTTAAACAATTTTCATAAATAAATGCAGAGTTTAGCTATTTTTTAGCTTACATTAAAACATAAATGCAGCTATGACCTTTCTAATAATAAGCACAACTTTTCTATCTGAACTATAATATTAAAATCAAAACCATTTGAACATTTTAAAGAAATTCATTTTTATAAGAGAATATATACACAATATATCTAAAGAGAATAAAAAAACCAGTACAAATTTTAATATTGATAAAAACTATTCTTTCCATTAATTTCCGTCTTTTTTCTTTTTGTTAATTGCTTCCAGTACTTTGATAATCTCTTCAATAAAATTATATATTGTGTTTTTTCAAAGATTTTCTGAATTA
The DNA here is from genome assembly GCA_932178445.1 of Andricus quercusramuli. Classification (NCBI taxonomy): domain Eukaryota; kingdom Metazoa; phylum Arthropoda; class Insecta; order Hymenoptera; family Cynipidae; genus Andricus; species Andricus quercusramuli. The sequence continues at coordinate 48,902 of CAKNXH010061135.1, forward strand.
ATTTTTCACATGCAATATATTTTTCCCTAATTTTTACTGTGATGTAATATTAAAACATTTCAATGAATTTATTCTGTGGTCCTTTCAATTTTTTCAAAAAGATAGCTTTCAAGCAAATTAAACAAACATTACAATTTCAACTACAAGTTGTAACTTTTTTCATTATAATTAGAAATAATTGGAAATTATGAATATTTAGCAATTTATTTAATTTTTATTTTAGTTACATTTTCGACGTCTATGACTTTTCAAATTTAAACTATTTTTCAAATCTTATGCAATTGAAAATGATTTAATCCTGAACTAATTATTTTTAAATAAAAAATTACAATTTTAATTAATATTTTGACTCATTTCTTAATGTTTCTTTTTACAATTATACAGCCTTACTTTTTTTCTAAAATAACTTTCATTACAATAATAAACAATAAAAATTATGAACATTCAGAAATTATGATTATGAACGTTAATAATTTTATTTTATTCAACTTTCAATTACATTTTCGATGAATATAACTTGCTTCTAATTGTAACTATTATTGCAATGTTGAACGATTGAAAATATGTATTCATCTGTGTTATTTTTATTAGAAAACATTGTAATTTGAATTATTTTTGGAATTTAAAGAAGTTTAGCAAATTTAAAAAAATGTGTTTACCCTTGACTCATTTATCTTTAAAGAAAACGGAGTCAACTAAGAATATCTTTCCGTTGACTTTTCTATATGCTTGGTATAGTCACAAGAATGAATAATTATTTAAAAATTTGTCACAAACAAATTCAGAGTTTGGCCATTTTTCCACGAATAGAGTTTTGGGTATTTTTCAACAAATAGCCTAAATTCTTTTACAGAATTAACTAAGAATATCTTTCAGAAGACTTTTTTTATGATTCTTTGCAAATTTTCAAGAATTATTAATTTTTTAAATAATTTTCGTAAACAAATTAAGACCTTGGCCTTTTTTCGACGAATATGATAAATTAGTTTAGGGTATCAAGAAAGAATGTATTTCCAATAACTCTTTTATACGATACTTTGCAAATATACAATAATTATTAATTGTATCAACAATTTTCATAAATACATTTAGAGTTTGTCTATATTTCAAGCCATAGGTACAGTTTGTTTACGGAGTCAAATGGGAATGTCTTTTCGATGATTATTTTATATGTAACATTATTTGTAATATCATTATTTTTAATGAATTGGCTCAATTTGTTCACAGAACCAAAAGTAATATATAAAAAATAAGTCTTCCCTATGTTACTTTGCAAATTTACAATAATTGTTAATTATTTTAACAATCTGCATAAACATATTCAGAGTTTGTCTGTTTCTCAACGAATAGGCTCAATTTGTTTACGAATTCAGCTAAGAATATCTTTCGGATGCCTGTTACCTATGTTTACAGAATTAAGTAAGAATATCTTTCCAGTGACTTTTTGCTATAATGTTCAATAAAGAATATTTTTCAAGTATCTCTTTCCTATGTATGTTACTTTAAAAATGTACAATAATGGTTAATTATTTAAACAATTTTCATAAACACATTTAGAACAATTTGTTTACGGAGTGAAGTAAGATTGTCTTTCCGGTGAATATTTAATCTTTTTTGTAAATTTACAAGATTTATTAATTATTTAAACAATTTCGATTTAAAAATTAAGAGTTTAGCTATTTTTTAAGGAATAGGCACAATTTGTTTACGGAGTCAAAAAGTATTTCTTTCCGAAGACTCTTTTTCTATGTTTCTTTACAAATTGAGATTTTGGCTATTTTCAACGAATTTTTCATGTTCTGCAAATTTACAAGATTTATTAATTATTGAAACAATTTTCAATAAAAAATTAAGAGAAAGGCTATTTCTGAAAGAATAGGCCCAATTTGTTTCCAAAATCAACAAAGAATGTATTTCCAATAACTATTTTCTACGGTACTTTGAACATTTATAACAATTACTAATTATTTGAACAGTTTTCATAAACATATTCAGAGTTTTTTTTCAAGGAATAGGCACAATTTGTTTATGGACGCGCCTAAGAATATATTTATGATTACTCTTTAGTATTTTGCTTTATAAATTTACAAGAATTATTAATTATTTAAACAATTTTCTTAAAGAAATCAGGAACTCAGCCATTTTTCAACGACAAGGTTCAATTAGTTTGATGCACCAAGATTTCCACGATACTTCGCAAATATATAATAATTAATAATTATTTATATAATATTCATAAACAAATTCAGAGTTTAGTTATTTGTCAATGAAAAGGCTACATTTTTTTACAGAATTATCTAAGAATATCTTTCCGATGACTTTTTCTGTGATACCAGGGGGGTGACACGATTTTCGCTTTTGCATTAGAGGCGCGTGTCAGCTTTGTGAAGAGCGGCGAGTCGTGAAACATTGGCGCCACCTCTGCGACGCCCCGTCTGCCCGTTTGTTATTATTTTGCATTCAAAAACGATATATAGCTCCGAACTGTCGATCGGGGTACGACTCAACCCGCTTAAACGGAGTTAAAAAAGTGTTTTTCAATGTTCCAAAAAATGACGTTGAACGTTGGCAAAAAGCAATCAAACGTGAGAAAAAGGATTTCATTGTTAAACCTGAACATTCAGTGTGCCAAGATCACTTTTTGAAGGATCAGATAATTTGGAAAAAGGAAGTTTTAGCTCCTGATGGAACGGTTATGGCAGTAAGTATTACGATTTGTTTGCATCGATGTCCTTTAACCTAAAATAATCGAATGGCTCTGACGGTTTCATGAGTATATTGATTTTTAAATTTTGACATATTCTTCTTGTTTTCGAACTTTAAAATTATTGTGATAGAATGTAAAATTGTAGTTTAAATATTTTTTGAAATTTAAAAAATATTTTAAGACCTTACTATCTTTAAGAAAAATTTAAAAATAACCTCGGTGACAGTTTTGAATAAATCGCTGAGTTTCGACATTTATGCACAATTATATTAATTCATTAATAAATTCAAGCATTAAAATAAAATAATAATGGTACAATAGTGATTTTCTTGCAGTCAGAATGGTACAAAAAACCTAAATTAAAACCAGGGGTTTTGCCATCTCAATTTCCAAACTGCAATCAAGCATTTACTTCACCTTCTGAGAATGAGTTGAGACAAAGATCCAGAAGAAACGCTTGATCATTAAAATCTAGTCATTTTGAAAATTATTAAAATTATTGAATTCACTTTTGCAAGACATTACCAATTCAACAATGTGTTTGACTTGATTCTCAATGATTTACAAATGAATGCAGTCTTTTCATTCCCATGTTCCACGCATGCAAGCGATGTCTTAGCTTTTATTATAAAACAATATTTACAAGTGCGAATGAGAGAATTTGTCAAACGAACAATGTCGGAAGTCCAAAAGGATAATTTTGCAAAAAAAGTCGCCAAATTTTGCAAAACGTAGTTTTCCTTAATTGAATTTAACAAATTATTAATTATGTTTTTATAAGTAATTTGAATAATTATATTTATTAAAATAAATTAACCTGGCATTTATTACCCCTATATACACTCCTATTTTCTTTACTCCATATGTAATTTATATCTCCATCTTTTAGTTCCATTTTTAAATAAATAAATGACTAAATGTACAGTAAAGTTAATAACTTCAATATTGATAATCATTTCAGCCATTTAACGATCAATACAATGTCCTAAGCAATTGTCCGTGTGTGTGTGTGTGTGTGTGTGTGTGTGTGTGTGTGTTTCATTCGATAAAATTTGGAGGGCTTATTTTCCTCACTAATATCTTGAAACTGACTGAAGGATTTTTAAAAATATTTAGTGCGTTTTTTTCAGCACTCAATAATATTTTTAAAATCGGTTTTTTATAGTAAAACTTTTTTCATTAGTATAATTTAAAGTTGATGTAAGAATGTAAAAGATTCTTTGGTTCAAGAAGAATCGATTGACCTATAATATCAATACATTTTATTAAAGCGTAGGGAAGTTGTGGCAATTTTTATATTTTGAAAATCGATTTTTTATAGTAAAACTTTTTTCATTAAGATAATTCAAATTTGATGTCAGAATATAAAATATTCCTTGGTTCAAGACGACAGAACTTTTCCTTTCCCTTTTCCAGCTCAAAAAACTATAATTTCTAATACAAGATTTGATTTGTCTGATTTGGCTTTGTATTTAAAACATTTTTTGTATTATTTTGTAATTTTTTGTGAATTTATATTTTTAAATTGAGCAAAATAAAAACTTTGGTTTGTCTATTATTGAAAAAATAACTAATGCTTCCTCTATGAGGAAGCAAATACATTTGCTAGCGGGAAGCAAAGTTCTCCTGAAATGAGCACCATATAATTATAAATACAAACAAAATGGAAACACTCGAGATCGAATTCACAGCTAGTTTTTATTACAATGTAATAATACATTAGAATCATTCAAGTCATTAATAATTTAGAAACTTCTTTATATTATCATTTCAGAACATTTGGTTTATTTGTCTTAAACTTTGAAGACGTAATCTTTATATTTCACCATTTTATTCTACTTGTAAATTAATAACCTTGAATTCCAAGATTTCCAGTGTATGCTAGGTCTATTTTTCAATCCTAGGTATTTTTTTAATTATAGAAACAGTTAATCTTTGCTTAATTCAAGCTCAAAGTTTTTATATTATCCACAAACATCCAAAATATTACAAGAACTGCGCAAAATACTAAATCTCCCATGATTCTAATCAGCTTCAATTCAAATGTAGGGCGTGGCGCTGATGGCGCCAGTGTTTCATTTTCTGCCGTCCTTCACAAAACTGACACAGCGCATTTACATGGCGAGTCACCCCCCTGGTGATACTTCGTAAATTCTCAAGAAAGTACATATTTCCAATAAGACTTTCCTACATTACTTCGCACATTTGCAATAATTATTATTTATTTAAACAATTTTCATAAACATATTCAGAGTTTCGGTATTTTTCAAGGAATAGACACAATTTGTTCACGGAGTCAACTAACAATTTCTTTCTGATTACTGTATCCTATCTTGCTTTGTGAGTTTAAAATACATTTTTTACAGAATTAACTAAGAATATATTTCCCATAACTTTTTTCTGTGATACTTTGTAAATTCACACAATTATTATCAGAAAATAGGAGGCAAGTAAGAATATCTTTTCGAAGACTATTCCCAATGTAGTTCAAAAATTTAGAATAATTATTAATCATTTGAACAATTTTCCTAAACATATTCAGATTTTGTCTATTTTCAAAAGAATAGGCTCAATTTTTTACGGAAGCAACGAAGTATGTATTTCAAATACACATCCATAATAATTATTAATTATTGCAATATTTTTCATAAACATATTCAGAGTTTTTCAAAGAATAGACACAATTTGTTCACGAAGTCAAATAAGATTGTCTTTCCGATGATCTTTTCTATGTTTTTTTGTAAATTTACAAGAATTAATAATTATTTAAATAACTTTTATAAAAAAATCACAATTCGGCTATTTTTCAACAAATAGGGTGAATTTTTTACAGAATTAACTAAGAATATCTTTCCGATGACTTTTTTCTATTATGCTCTTCAAATTTCCAAAATTTATTAATTATTTAGAATATTTTCACGAGCAAATGAAGAGTTTGGCAATTTGTCGAAGAAACCCTCCCGTCAAACCTCCTGCTCGACATTAATTAATACCGAGGTTAAAACGCAGCGAATACACAACTCGGTCGTATACGTCGCAGATGGTCATCCATCCGAGTGATATGCGCGCTCGAAATGGCTTGACATCTGGACTCTTCTCGAGTCGAGATCATTTACTGTGTATTTCTATGAAAATTTGTACGCGCCGACATTGTATAGGTTTTTTTTCCAAAGTTGCATGAAAATGTTTAGAGTTGCACAAGTATTTATTCTGCATCGTGAGAGGATATCCATGCGGAGCCATGTACAAATCAAAATTATTGAAGTAAAAATTAATTTCATGGTATTTTATTGAACTTTATTTCCAAATATAATAATTACATGGAAAGAAATTGGTCGCGTGCATATGAGGCTCTAGTAATAATTAATTAATGAAAAATGGCCGCCTTTATGTGTGTATTCATTATCGACGGGTGATCTAGTTTCGCCTTTATCGAAAGACACAAGCAAATGCAAGGAAATCAGATAATCACACATCGGATAAACTAATTAATTACATACTTAATTGATGATTAATAAATTCATTAATATATAAGTGAGTAATATTAACTTATTAATTAATGGATTAATTGATGATTAATGAAATAATTATTATGTAAATAAATAATAATAGTTCCCGGGCTTCACGTTATAGCGAGATTTGAGTGTAATTAAGATTTGCAACATACGGAAAACAAGCTTATAATTGTTATCACAGCTAAAACACTCAGTAAAAATTACACATACTCCTTCTATCCTCTCGAAGTGTGAGGAACGCGGTGTCACCAAATATAATGTTCAGTCGAGCGAAATGATTGTGCTTATAAGAATTTTGAATGTCGAATGAATGCTCGCCACTCATATATGAATTCGCTACGTTCATTCATGCCGATTACCAACTACGAAAAACGTGTTATTCATATTTTTTATTTTATAATTGATCAAAGACTGTAGAAGAGGCTGAGAAAAGTGAGTGATAGGTTGATCGATAATTTACGCCGCTTGAATTCAAATAACTTTCCTGTCTGTCTGTCATGTTCTTTCTAAAATCGAATAGTAGCACAAAAAAATGTATAATTTGGAATTGCTCGATTTACACCCAACTTAAAATTGGAAGCAAAAATTAATTTGGCTACTCAAAAAGATTTAGCATCACAAATATAATATTGAATATTTGTAATTGACGTGAAATTTTTTGCAGAGTATCGTTATCATGGTTCTATCAAATGCTGGCAACCATCTGATGTCGATAGTAACGTCGATTTGAATGAATATTGGGAAGATGATTGTGAATCACTTTATAAATCTGAAGACAACTCCAGGGCTATTAATTCTATTCAAGGTTCCAAAGAAGATCAAAGGTACATATTCTAACAGCCTATTTTAAGTATTCCTATTACAATTTTTTTATGAATTCCATCATCAGCAATAGTTTTCGTGTATAAACTTGTAATACCGGTGTGCAAAATGTCATTGTTATAGTGTCCATTTTACATTTTTAAGCATTTTAAAGTCTGTAATTTGTATACCAGGTGTTTTCTTCTAACTTGAGACATCGAAATATCTTAAAAAATACGCATCCTATGGAAACATATCCGTGATAAAAACTTTTCATTTTCGAGGGAGAAAAGCGAATTTGAAAAATATTACCCCAGGAGGCAGGAGTTGGGTTAACTTTGTAATTTCAAATAGAAACCCCATTTTTTATCACAGATTCAGATTCTTCCTCATGAAATACGTAAGTTTCATTCGAAAATTTGTTTTCGATATTTTGGTGTCTCAAGTTAAAAAATCACCCAGTATATTAAAAGATGAAAATCTGAAAATCAAGTTTCATGTTTACAAACGACTCCAAAATCTAGCTCAATTAATAAAAATCAGCCAACGGCCATACCACGCTGAAAGAACCAGTTCTCGTTAGATCACTGCAGTTATGCAGTGTTGGGCGCGGTTAGTACTTGGATGGGTGACCATTCGGGAATACTACTAACTGCGTGCTGTTGGCGTGTCGTGGTTGTGGTGAGCCCAAACTTGTAGTTATTTACTACAAGAAACTATCCACCTAGAAACACTACCCGAATCGGGTAGTGTCACGCCTACCCCGAAAGGGAAATGGCTTAATGGTAATGGTATACGTAGGATGTTTTTAGCAACGCCCGTCCGAAAAAGTTGTTAGGAGGTGGTAACGAAAAATACTAATTTTATATTGCATAGAGTGGAGTACAGAAATGTTTTCGAAAAAATTTTTTTTTTCAAAGTTCGAAAAATAATTTGAAAAAAAATGTTCTGAAAAAAAATTTCGTGCGAAAAAATTTTTGAAACAAAATTATGTGAAAAAAAATTTTTGAAACAAATTTGGTGAAAAAAATGTTGGAAAATTACAAAAAAATGTTGGTGTTTATGCTCTTTTTCGCAGGGGGAGGGGCTAAAAAACCCTAATAACAAAACGTCAATCATTAAAACATTTGTTGAAGTTGAATCTGAATTTATTTCAAGAAGATACCAACACCAGTGTTTGAAGTTACCTATGCTAAAGTCTAAAGTACCTCATCTCGAAAGTGCGCATGCGCAGCTTCTTCACCAGTGCCTAAAGTAAGCCATCTTCAAACTGCGCATGCGCGAAAATTGCAAAAATTACCTTTTCAGTAAATTTAATATATCTCTACTTCTCTGTCGATTATTTGACACTTCGAATGCACAGTAAGCGATTGGAAAACAATTCAATAAAAAAGGCCACATTATGTTTAGTGCTAGGAATTTTTCCAGGGATTTTGTAGACATAAAACCTTCAGAGCCCTTGAGAATCAAAGCGCCACGCACTACAAATCGATGCCGGACACAGATTTTCCTCGCAGCGGCACATGGTTCGCTTCTCGAATTGAAGGAGAACTATGTCAGGCCCTGAGTACGCAACAGAAACAATTATCGAGAATATGAAGTTCAAACATATGCGGCACTTTTCCTTTTCGACAATTAAATCTTTTTTCCTAGGAGCGTTTAGCGGAGCGGTATTGGGGCTAATGCCGTAAGAGTGACGGAGATGGTAATATCGCACTCTTAGTGCCGCATTGTGCCTTTGGATGTACGTCGTTCCCGCATGAGTTGGTCAACTAGATAGTATTTGTCCTAGATGCTCGGGGTGTGTATGACACTCATACGACATCAACTGATCCTCCACATTCATGTGAAAGATGCCATGCATCCTCTTGTCGAGGAGCTGTTCGCGGAAGTTTTTCTCCTGTGCTTTCTTAATCCGGGCCTTCAGGAGTGAGTACTCAAGATGGATAAGATTTGATGCATTTTGTTCACCCCTGATCTTGAAGTCAAGACCGAGTGTTTCAGCAGCCTCCTCCGCTACTTTGTACAGAAACGCCCTTTTGTCCACTTCCTCTTATTTCCTGACCATTTTAAGAAGATGGTCTTGTCGATTTGCGACCATATGTGCTGTACGCAGAATAATTCTGTTGTGAAGACATTCAAGATTCAGTATTCGGCGACCACCTTGACGGCGTGAGATGTAGATTCGCGGAACAGAAGACTTCATGTGCATAACCTTTCGTGACCCGATATCAAGGGATCTGATCTCGTCCTTTGTTCATGAAACCACTCCAAATGAATAGAGTACTACCGGGACGGCAACCACGTTCGCTGTAAATCCTTTGTTCCATGCCGAAAGTTCGGATGACCAAATCTGTCGGATAAGACGTTTGTATCTGCATCGGAGATTTTTCTCACCCAAACTACATCCCAGTCTCTTGAGTGTACTCTTTGACAATCCCTATAGTTCAGTTCCTTTTAAAATGAAAAACAAAAAATAGAAGAAGGTATGCAACGGCCCTCCAAAAAAGCATCTTCTCCCGAGTAAATGGAAATTGTCGAAGGAGCCTCAGACTTTACTTCGAAATCTCTAAGTAGAGAACCGTCTGGAGTAACCCTGGCGATGCGGGAGGTAGTGACTCAAATAGACCTACCACGACGTGGTAAAATATTGGGAACTGTCGAAAAGAGATTAGGACTCCAATTGTTGAATCAATCTGACGCAACAACCAGTAAAATAGTGACTCCAAAGAAGCCCCATTCTGATAACAGTACATCGAATAAAGTTAAGAAGCAGAAGAAGGTGTGACTGAGTAATCCAGCAGACTTATAACCAGGCCCTTCAAAGTCATCTGAAAATGGTCATAGTCGTCGTCATAGTTCTGTTCGGACGAAGTGTACCGAATTTGGCTCATTGAAGCTGTGGGCAGGTTATAAGCTTGGGCGAGAGCTAAGATCAAAGTGATTGACAGCGTTGATCCCTGGTGTATACGTGGAACCAACAGCCTCTTAAGAGGATAGCAGTCTAAAATCTGAACATGAAAATGGGTAGGTGGAAGGTTATCGATGTGAAGGCCTTACTACAGGTTAAAGATACTCAACATGAAGATCCTCTCAAAAACCATAACTGCACCCAAACATAGAGCACCGAATCTGTTTTCAGAGGATGTGAATGAGACAACTGGAAGCCCAAGTGGACCCTCAATGTCCCCGTTCCAGTTTAGATTTTATCCAGATAAACAGCCACCACGCTAAAGGGACGTCTACTATCATAAGCAGATGTTTGACAGCGAAACGAACGGCGTTTGCCATAATACAAGAACCTTGGTCCTACAAGGCGAAAATTAGAGGCATAAGTAATAAGAACGGATCAATCATTTACGCCAGATCCGTCGAAACACCGGTGGAAGCAATTTAGGTATTTAGTATTTTAATTGGGTAATATTAAATTTATTGGATTACCAAGGTTTTGTTCTACAGACTTGGTGGCAATGAAGATGGAGCAAAATTTACGAGGCAGGCGCCAACCCATGGTAATTTGTTTAGCGTACCTACCATTCATCTCCCAGGACCCACCACAATCTGAGGAGTGGAGAAGTCTGGTGAAATACTACTGTATCAAAGGATGGCTATTGCTCATCGGATATGATGCTCTTGCACATCATTCGACTTGGGGTAGTAATGATACCAACTACAGGGGAGAGTTGTTATTAGATTACCTTTCAACTACTGCTTTAACTTTATTGAATCGAGATAATATACCTTCGTGACGTCTAGACGTTACGAGGTAATTGATTGGACTTTATGTTCGATGAGTGTTAGCGAAATGTTTAAGGGATAGCATGTATCGTCGGATATTTCCCAACCGGATCATAGACAGATATGCTTCTCCTTGACAGCCGATAGACCTGAAGCTCAAATCTATAAGATTCCTAAATCAACTTACTGGGATACCTATAGGAAGGATCTGAACAGTTTACTGGGCTCTATAGCGGGCAGATTTACATGTATCCAGTCGTATTTTCACTCATTTCAAAATTAGATGGGTAGTTAAACAATTCAAAATTTTATTGCTGTCGTTCATGGGGCTGGAATCCATGGGAACAAACCTAGGGCTGAAATAACAACAGCACTGGACACATTCCCTACTGAGATAGTAAAATTTTAGGGTATACACAAGAACTCCAATATAAGGCTGACTGGTTTAGTTCTTCCTAGAACTGCTGGTCCACGCAGTTTCTCAGCACACAAACAGTGTCAACAATGCGTCGCCGCCAGTAGCGAGCGATAAAAGCGGGCAGTACGGCTGACTGTTTACGTTTCCAACGACTAATTTAGTGCCATGGCCACTGCGAGGCAACCCCCGAAACTGGCCTTATATTGGAGTTCTTGTGTAGTTCAATAGATTTTACCGCAGTGCTATGGGCAGTTAATGCCCTACCCATGCACAAAATAATAATAGGCGTAAGGATGTAGCGACCCCATCGCCCGAGAGCTCCGGCTCTTGCAGTCAGTCACGTTGCATTGGGCTAACTCGCCAATTGAACGAATTATGCGGTTACGTCACCAGTATCGCGCAGTGCCACCTACAATAACCCTCTCCCGGATGGAGGCCATGGTTTAGTTGGGAGTGACAATAGGACCGAACCGAGGCGACGACCACGCAACAGCCCCGGAAAAAAGCGAGAACATCGTTTTAAATGGTCGGACCAACTCAGGAGGGACATCCTCATCTGTTGGCAAAGAAGCTTACCGGCGCGAAGAGGATTTATGCAGAGGTTACAATGAACGTTGGGTCCACATGCACCCGGAATATGCTCAGAAAACGCCCCAGTATTTTAATAGATCAGGTATTCTTCTTGCGCAAAAACGGATATAAAGCTCTTTATCAGCAAGAAGAGCAACATCCTCCAGCGAACATACCACTCGTTCCAGTAAGACCACCTTTGCAGATAGCCAGTAATACCAACATGAGAAGTAGGAGATCAAGAATCCACCAAAAAAGTCTTTCTCAGGATGGACAAATTAGCTGAAGCTAATGCTGCTCTCCCCGATTTGCTCCCCGAAGATTTTAATCTCTGGAATCGGATCTGTGTAGTTCATTAGAAGGCAGAACGGCGAGTGAAGTGGATTCAGGAGAATTGCACCTTTCCTGCTCATCCTTCCCGTCTGTTCAATAAAACGTCATGTGCCGTTAAAAATCCGCCCAGTCGAGAAGAAGATTCAAGTCGGCTGGGAGCAAGTGTATGGAGATATCAATGAGGTAGATTCAAACGGTTCAGATATATCAATCTCTCGTAACTTTTGCCAAAAGCAAAGGTTCCAAAGTCTGCGGAAGAATGTCCACTAATTACTGTTGAAGAAGGAAGAAAGTTATCGCTAGAACTAAGAACTTTTGAACGCCAGGGCCAGATAAAATCAACAGCTTTTGGTGGAAGAAGTTCACTTCTACGCACCAACATCTAGCTCGTCTACTTACCACTTTCCCGGGCGAAGGAAACGCATCCCGCAGTGGATAGTGGAAGGACGCACGGTACTGATCTCTAAAACCGGAGATTTGTCAAGTACAAAGAACTACAGCCCCATATATTGTTTAACTGCCAGCTACAAGCTATTTACTGGCATCCTCAAAAAGATGATATTAACATCTATCGATGCGGTGTGGAGTGCAATAGTTGAACAACGTGGATGCAAGAAAGGGCTGGTAAGTGGCCGGGAGAACCTTTTATTAGACAGGTGTATTACCCAGGACTCGATCAGGTATCGACGCAATCTGCACATGGCTTGGATTGACTACCGTAAGGCATTCGATAACACGAACCATCAGCTACTTATCAAGCATAAAAGAGCTTATGTTCTTGTGGCGGACAAGATTTGTCATAACATCTGTGAAAAGACAAGTGACTACCAGCTATATCACATGTAATAGGAGGGTCTTCCAAGGAGACTCTTTAAGTTCGATACTTTTCTGCATCTCTCTCTTGCTTCTATCTATTGTGCTCCGAGGCACAAGCTCTGGATACCTATTTGGCCCGCCGAACAGAAGGGAATATAAGGTCGACCACCTTTTGTACAGGGATGACCTTAAACTCTTTGCTTCTTCAAAAGAGGATCTTAACATCCTTGTGGCGGCGGTAAATAGGTACTCTAAAGCGATTGGCATGAGCTTTGGACTAAACTAGTGTGCCTGCGTCTACCTACACCAAGGATGACTAGAAATTACATAATCAAATGACGATCAGGATGTTCAACTCATAGGCGGAAATACCACTCAACATCTTGGTACTGGAGAAACATATACATATCTTGGAATACCGCAAGTGGAAACCCAAAATTCTCAGAAAAATTCGGGCTTCCGAATTATCTGGAAAGAATAAGATCCAGGCGAGCATTATGCTGGCCATTCCTATACTGCTCTACACGTTTGGTGCAGTAAATTGGAACGTCGATGAGTTGAAGCAACTTGACCGAAGCACACGCAAGATGATGACAATCCGTCGAAGTCATTATTCTGAATCCTCCGTACCTCGAATGTTCCCGCCTCGAAATAAAGGGGGTAGATGCTTGTTAAGCTGGGAGTGTCTTCATCGAAGAACGGTTCTGGCTACATCCTACTCAATTCTAAATAACACAAATTCTCTTATGCGGCTCGTGCATCAACATGAAGTTGTCAATGCTGCGGCGTTTCTATACCGTGCCGCAGATAGGGCCGCAGAGGAGCTTGGTCTCGCATTTGATTCCAGGGACACAACAAATGGCCTAGCATCTCTAAGACCTTTGGTGCTGAAAAGTCGTGTACAGGAAGCAGAACATTCGCTTCTGCTAAGAGAACATGGTGACAAGCCCCTTCACAGTAAATTCTACGGCATTATACATAGAGAAGAGCTATCGAAGGGTCTGTCCAACATGTTACTCAAGTCTACTGGATTGAGATCAGATTTTGGGGATTTCTTCTTGCCTGTGAAGATGGTGTTACGGACACCTCAGTTTACCGCGAGCGCATAATTAATGTACCTGTAGGCGATACTAACTGGTGAGCGTGCAAGCAAGAGCCAGAAAGACTTGGACATGTTCTCAGTGGATACTCAAAGTATGCATGCTCGGGGTACATAGAGAGACACAATGGGGCTCTAAAAGTGCTATACAGGGTGTCTCAGACTCAATTGTCCGCACTTATATAGCTGTATAAAAATATAAAAAAATTCCTTTTCTGAAATTCAGTTGAAGTTTTAGTTTTTGATTTATAAAATGTTTAAGCTGAACCAATCAGGATCGTGGTACAAACACTCGTGCGTGTGTGAACGGGAGTCCAAACGCAGTGTATTGACCTCTGTTCTCCCGTCGCTACCCCACCTCGGTGCCTGCTTCAATAACACTACGTTGGAATCTTGCTCAAGCAAGCTGAGCCTGAATATTTTATCCGGACACATGAGTCTGGGATACCCTGTATTACCATCTTAGGCTCTTCTATGGTGTTGATCTATTGCCCGGCTTGCCATACGCTTAGGTGAAACTCGATTTCGTTGTGGAGAATGATCAGTGTAAGATCTGCTGTAATTTCTCATTCTTCACCACTCAACGTATCAATGCTACAAAGCTTAATATTGTCCTCCTAAATCTAAAGACGAAGATCATTTACGTGATTGAATTCTCGGTACCAGCTGATGGTAATATCACGGCAAAGGAGGAAGAAAAACTGGCGAAATATCAAGCACTTCTTTTCGAGCTGAGCAGGATGTACTAAGGCTACAAAGTCAATCTTGTAGTTCTCATAATCGGCTGTCTTGGAGATATGAAAGCTCCATTTCTTGGCCAAGTCAACAAAATCCTGGCTTGCCAGCGACAGGCTCAGTCCATCTCAAGCTGGATGCAAAAGGCTGTTCTTCTGAAAGGTAGCTTCAAAAAAGTATCCAGAGTATCCGAAGTCTCTTGCGTGAATTTCCCGCTCTTGCTTACCGCCTGGGATAGAAGGAGCAGCAGTGGATAACGCACACGTTCCAGGTGCGTCGGGATTGGTTGCCTTAAGGAACCATGATTGTAGCTTCCGGAGCCTACAACTTCATATAATGTGATAATACATAGTATAATAATATATAATATAATAATATAGATAAACGTTTATTTTTCAGCCTGCTGGCCTGAATCCATACCTTATCTCTGAGACTGCACGCTCTTATCGTCTTGCCTTCCTCGCTTCGCCTCGCCTCGCTCGCATGTCCCTACTTTCTCGTATTGCCTGGCATTGCCAAACTCTGCTTCCGCGGCTAATAACTAATACTTATCTCCTATTTACAATATTTACAGATTACTTATATCTACTCCCTCTCCTATTTACAATCTTTCCTTCTCCACTCCTCTTCCTCCGTCCTTCTCTTCATCTCCATGTTACCCAACACTCCCTTCACCCATGCTACTGCCCTTTTTTCCCCATTTATATATATTATTGCGCTCTTGCCCTTGGCATAATCCACACATAGTTCCCGTTATACCTTGACTCTCTTATTCTCTCTTCCCCTGCTGTCTTCTCTCTCTCCATGCCGTTTTTCTTAACCAACTCATATACCTTCCTTCCTTCCTCATGCATCCTTCTCACCTTATCCATCTGCAGTCCATTCGTTCTAAAGTACCTTTCCCTTTCAACCTCCACCTTCCCATCCCCTCTCCTGTTCTCCTTCTCCCACCAACACTCCCTAACCAGCTTACTTCTCCCTCTTCCAAAAATTTTTCCTCATATTTACACGCCTGACTCACCGCTTGTCCCCTACACTCGTTCTCCTCGCCGCACTCCTGACAATACAATTAGGCGTGTTCCTTGCCAACCCCAGTGTCCACTTTACATACCTCTCCTGTGTCCTATTTACCTCTTCACTTTCCTTTCACCCCCACACCTCTACACCATACAATAGCACACTCATCATTAGTGAGTGAAACAATTTCATTCTCCTTCCGAAAGCATCTGCGAATAACTTCTTTCCCAACCCCCACACCTGCCTCATCACCAAATTTGCCCTCCTCACTCTTTCTTTTATGTGACCATCCACTCCCCCATTCATCCGAAACAAGAAGCCCAGGTACACAAACTCTTTCACCCCCTGCACCGCCTGTCCCTTCCACTCCCCTCCCTTATTCCTTCACCTTCCTTTTCTAAACACCATAATAGTGGAATTTTCCACATTCAGCGCTAACCTGTTCTTATCCAGGTATCTTCTCAACCTCTTCATCATCTTCTTTAAGGCCTCCTCGCTTCTTGCCAGCAACACTATGTCATCTGCATACGCTAGTGACCATATTCTAACCCCTCCTATTCTGTCTCCTCCTATTCTGACTCCTCCTACCTCCCCGGCCTCCAACTTACTTTCCATGTCCGCAATTAAAATTGCAAAAAGCGTTGGGCTAAGCGGACACCCTTGCCTTAACCCCCTGCCCACCCAGAACCCCTCCGAAATCCCCTCCCCTCCTCTTACCTTATCTTTGGTCTCTTCATATATCTCAAGTACGCTTCATGTTGGGTTTGAAAATTGATGCGCTGCCGTGGCATTCCTGTGCAAGTGGTCGGCTTGGGGCCCCCAACCGGAACATCCTCCGCAGGCGCAGCTGATGTTCTGCTGCTTATCACTTCTTGCCGATGTTCTGGCTAGACAGTAGCCCATCACGTAGCTCACCACCAACGGCTTGCATGCTGCCACCCACGGCGATGGCACTAGGGGCGCTCCTGACGATCCTCGGGAAGCGACCAACGACGAGAAGGATTAAAGAATTTCTCCATGGTAAATGTGATTTTAGTAGTCTAGCATCACTAACACCCTTGTCTGCATGTTCTCTTAGTAAAAGCGAATCGATGGGTACAAATAAGACTATAACATCATTTGAAGAATACAAAGAATAGACGTGAAACACAAAACCGTGATAGAAAGGACGTGACACACCAGCGAAATAGTCAGATAGACATAGCAATTGGTTTTTATATTGAAAAGATGCAGCGATTGGAGTCTGTGGTCCTGTGTCGTAGAAAGACGTAAGTCTAAGTTTTAGAAATAAATAGACGTACTGACATTGACACATTATATAACAATATTCTATTTTAAAATAATATGCGCAGAAGATTACCAGCTAATAGTTATTAACTAACAATTAATATTAATATGTTACTTATAATTATAAGTTATAAGGTACTTCAAATATGAACTTATCTCTGATACATGCAAAATGTTCTAGCTCTAAAAGTTTAGGATGTTATACTTTCATTGAAATCAAACTTAAGTATCAAAAAAGACATATACATATTAAACTCTTGATTCCTTCGTTGCCAATAAATTATATTGCAAGTTATTATTTGTCAAAAAAATAGAATATTTACAGATTTTACTGGAATTCACATTTAAAAATTGGCTCATGGGAACTTATATCCTGGAATATATAGTTATAATTTACTAAATTTTTCATCGCTACAAGGAGAGTTCAAAGATTTTTTTTACATAAGCTGAAGCACTCTTTTGCTTAAGTAAAATAATATAGTTCAAATTATTCATAATACCAATAAGAGAGTAAGTGAACAACATTGTTAAAAACGTCTCTTTATTATTTTGACGAAGAATTACGTTATTTTTATTCAAAAATTGAATATTATAAATAATACGAAAAAATACAAGTAACAGCTAAATAAAAATAGTAGAAGAATTTCTGAAGGAGAAAAAACTTTTGCAATTGGTATAATTTATTTTTTACTTGGAATTCCTTGCAGGATTTATTAAAATATAGACTTCATTCGACAATGCTTGGAAGTTATTCATTAAAATAAAATATTTTCCCTCAAAAACCTTATTTTAACACTCATACTTCCAATTTTCACAAATTTTCCAAAATGAAAAATATTCTCCTGTCTCATTTCGGGAACTAAATGCGATTGCGGCCTGAGTTTAGATTGTCAAATTAGCGAAAACCACTCACCTGATGTACAGACTGAGTCTTTCCGATTAAGTCTTTTGAGTCTAATTATATTCGTTCTTCATACAATATCATTAATAAAATACAATGTTCGAATTAAAATAACGAAATTCTTCATCAAAACTATAAAGATACGTATTTGAAAATGTTGTGCACTCACTCACACTTATTAGCATTACAAATAATTCAAACTAATATTTTTCTTAAGCAAAAGAATGCTTTAGCTTAAGTAAAAAATTCTTAACCTCTCCTTGTAGCTATTGAATATTTAGTAAATTAAGAATAAATTCCAGGTTATATAAGTTTCCATGTGCAAATTTTTAAATGCGAATTCCAGTAAAATATGTAAATGTTCTGATTTTTTAACGAATAGAAACTTGCAAAATAATTTATTTGTAATGAAGGCATTAAAAGTTTAATATGTAAATAAACTTGATTTAAACTTGATTTCAATCAAGTCATAACGTCCTAAACTGTAGAGCTAGAACATTTTACCTGTATCAGAGTAACAGGTAATATTCTGCGCGTAATATTTCTCCCCGGAGGGCTTTGACGTCGGTGTGCAGAGGCCCAGCGGTGTGTTGAAGGGAGAACCTCGAGCCTCGTGAAAGTACTGTAGGAGAGACTAAGAACCTTGACCCTCGAGAAAGGACCGTAGGGAATAATAAGAACCTCGACCCTCGAGAAAGGATCGTAGGAAAGAATAAGAACCTGGATCCTCGAGAAAGGAACGTAGAAAAGAATAAGAACCTTGATCCTCGAGAAAGGACGGTAGGAAATAATAAGAACCTCGACCCTCGAGAAAGGATCGTAGGAAAGAATAAGAACCTCGGTCCTCGAGAAAGGACCGTAGAAAAGAGTAAGAACCTTGATCCTGGAGAAAGGGCCGTAGGGAAGAATAAGAACATCGATCCTTGTGAAAGGACAGTAGGAAAAGATAGAACCTTGCTCCTCGAGAAAGGACCGTAGGAAAAGGTAAGAACATCGATCCTCGAGAAAGGACCGTAGGGAAGAATAAGAACCTCGATCGTCGAAAATGGACCGTAGGAAAGCGTAAGAACCTCGTTCCTCGAGAACGGACAGTAGGAAATAATAAGAACCTCGATACTCGAGAAAGGATTGTAGGAAAGAATAAGAACCTCGATCCTCGAGAAAGGACCGTAGGAAAAAGTAAGAACCTCGATCCTCGAAAAAGGACCGTAGGAAAGAGTAAGAACCTCGATCCTCGACAAAAGAACCATAGGAAAAAATAGAACCTCGATCCTCGAGAAACGGCCGTAGGAAAGTGGGAAACCAGATTAAAAAGAGGTTAAGTCGATTATAAAGTTACCCCTGCGATCACTTAATACCACCTTCTGGGATGGACCGGTGGAAACTTCTAGGGAGTGGTCCTCTGCGACTATCTAATCTCCGGTTCAGCGTGGGCGCTCAGCAGTTTTCAATCGAGGGGAAAAACACGAAACACAATACTCCTTAACAATCACTTGGGTAATAATCCTTTATACATGACAAAAAAAAACATTGCAGTTTAGTCCGCGAAGGACTCACATTCTAGCACTGTAACATCACTCGGGTTACCATTCTTGATTAAGTATCAAAAGTCATAATAATTTAGTCCGCTATGGACTAATGTTGCACGGCGAAAAATCGAAATAAGAATTTATTTCACCGGCAGGCAGTCTTTCGTAGTACATACGTCGCGAGAGATCCTTACCTTCCTGCTAACCGATGGGAACTGAACCGAGAGCCTGACCGCTGCCGCTCGCTGGACGGTCGGCGCTCGCACGGCGGCCGGACTTCGTACTAGGACATTGAAAAATCGGGCTCAGTGATATTCTGTAGCATGCAGAGCTGAGCATTTCTAGAAAACATAACTGCAGTAGAAGTTATGTATTACTGAAAATAAGGGGGTAGGGTAAAATTACAAAAAATGATAGCCACTGCACACTTAGCTCATTTGGTCCCATCTACGAATTCTCATGCTAGAAGAAGAAGGACGTTACGCTCATACGAAGGAACTTCAGGATAAAGCTAGACAAAAGATTCTCGCCGAGCAGTAAGGAGCGGTATAATGTAAACCGCGCGATAAACCGAATCTGCGCTTTTGGAGATATTGTTTGCTCTATTGTTTGTCTAAAAAAAAAAAAAAAAAATTGATTAGCAGTTCGAACTCGAGAGTTCATTGCCTCACTACCCGATTCGGGTATTGTTTCTTGGTGTATAAATACTACCAGAGTGGGTCCACCACACCCACGATGGTCCAACACCACGCAGTATTCCCGAACGGTCACCCATCCAAGTACTAACCGTGCCCGACGCTGCTTAACCTCAGTGATCTTACGGGAACTGGTGTTTACAGCGTGGTATCACCGTTGGCTCTATAGGTCAAAAAATTGAAGGGATAATTTTTGTGCGATTTACTTCGATATGTGTACGAATTATTCGGCCGTGTTGCAATAAAATCATCAAATAACCAAGTATTAGCGATTTATTCTTAATTTGAATTTTTATTAATCGGTGGTAATTAGTGAAGCGCGATTTTATGCGTCTGAGTGAATAATCAATTATAAATAGAGAGAAAGGTATAATATTACATGCGAGATAAGAATTTTTAAAAACATTATATATATATATATATATATATATATATATATAATTAAAAAAAAAAGTTAAACAACCACCGCAGGGTACCACTAAGAGCAACTGCCATCTAAAAAAAAATGTCAATAGCCCCCAGTAGAACCGCGGTAAAATACGCCTATGACCACGTCTCACATCCGTGAGATGGATGGTCACAGGGCACGACGAAATCACAACGACAGGCCGGCGAAACCCTCGTGTGTCTTGAGGACACGAAGCGACCCAAGGATGACAGCTTTCTGCATCCATCTCGCAAGTGCCTTGGCATGTTGTTGGCACGCGGGTATGGCTTTAAGGTTACGAACCAGTGATAATTTGGCACCTCCGAGAGCACCTATCACAAGGACAATTACTCGTACCGAATATTTTGGTTACAGTCGTTGCAGCTCTCTTTTAAGGTCTTGATACCTCTACTCTTTTTCTTTCTCCTTTGCAGTGATGTTGTATTCGGACGGAGCCGAGAATCCGATCACGAATATCGTTCGTTTCTCGAAGTCTTGGAGAACAATGTCAGGCCTCGAGTGCGCAACGGAGACTGCTGCCCGAAAATCGTAGTTCCAGAAAATCTGGCACTTCTCATTTCGGACAATTGACTCTATTTCCCTTAGAGCGTTCGGAAGGGCAGGGTCGCGACCAACACCGTAAGAGCGACAAAGGTGGTAATAAAGTACTCTTAGGGCCGCATTATGTCTATAGATATGCGTTGTTCCTGCGTGGGTCGGACACCCCGATCGTATGTGTTCTAGGTACTCAGCGTGTGCATGACACGCTCTGCACCTATCACTGGGAACTTCTCTACATAAATTGCGGTGGCGGTATGCTAAGGTGGAGATGACACCGTCCTGGCATGTGAAAATAAAGCCTCTGTACCTGCATTGAGCCCTGATGATTTGAGGAAAGCAAAAGTTTGCTCCTTCGACAAGGACTGTTTTTCTACATTCCTGTGAAAGTTTCCGTGCATATGCTTGTCGAGTAGCTGTTGGTGAAATTTTCCAATCTCTGCTTTCTTTACTTCGGCTTTTAGACGTGAAGCATCTAGATTGAGTAATGCACTTTCCTCACTTCTGATGTTAAAGTTTAGGCCAAGGGTCTTGGCCGCTTGCTCCGCGGCTTTGTAAAGGAACGCTTCTACGCCAATCATCTCGTGATTCATGACCATCTTCAGGAGTGGATCTCTGCCATTCGCAACGATGTAAGCTGTACTTAAAACAATTCGGTTATGAAGACACTGGAGATTCAGAGGTCCGCGTCCGCCTTGACGGCGTGAAATGTATAATCGCGGAACTGACCAATTGATATGCAAGCTTTTATGCATATGCATGGTCTTACGCGTGGTGACATCAAGGGCCCTAAACTCGTTCTTCGTCCATTGAACCACCCCAAACGAAAAGAGTTGAACCGGGACGGTTTGAGGTACGCCCAGGTATGTATAGGTTCTCCAGTGTTAAGATGTCTAATAACACTTATATCCACAAGCTCAGGGTCCTTTGGAACGCCAGTTATCTTTCCTTTCTTCAAATGAATTTTGGCACACTTGTCCAAACCAAAGTCCATCCCAATCTCTCCTGTGTAGTTCTTGACGCCACAGAGGTATCCAGGAGAATTTCATAGTGCGAGAGATAGAGGCAGAAGTGTGATGCAAAAAAGCAAAGGGCTCATACTATCCCCTTGAAAGACGCCCCTCTGGAAAGTGACGTTGTTCGTCGTCAGACGATAATTCCTAGATGAGATGGTAAATCTAATTTTCCAAAGAGGCATCAATCTCTCTATGCATCTCACTATGTGTGGATGTACCTTCAAGCTTTCCAACAGACAGATGATAAGTCTATGAGAGGTTGAATCAAAAGCTTTCCGGTAGTCAATCCAGGTAATTGACAGGACGCGCTGATGGACTGCAGCGTCTTTACAGACACACCTGTCAATCAGCAGGTTCTCTAGACAGCCTGCTATACCTTTTTTCGAGCCACGTTCGTACATCTCTCGCCATACAGGCTCAATTCGTCGAACAATCCTGTTGTTTAGGACAGCTGTAAAGATCTTATACAGTGTGTTCAAACAAGTTATTGGCCTGTAATTCTCTGGTTTGGACAAGTTGCCTTTTTTCGGTAGGAGTATAGTGCGTCCTAACACCAGCCAATGCGGAATGGGCGTCTCCGACTTAAAATATGAGGTGAATATGCGGGCCAAATGTTGGTGTATAGAAGTAAACTTCTTCTACCAAAAGTTCTTGATACAATCTGGTCCAGCACCGGAAAAGTTCTTCGTGCCTCTAAGTGCTTTTTTCACCTCTTCGGCAGTGACTGATGGGCACTCCTTCTCAGATTTTATGAGGCTGTCGCAAAACTCCTTGAAGCGGATGATATTGTCAGTATCTTCTTTCAACTCTAGTGTTTTCGGGATCGTGTACACCTCTCTCCAAAAAGTCTCTAGCTCCTTGGGCTTGGGTGGATTTTCTACAAAAACAGGGGGTTCACTGAAGAGGCGTGATGGGTCAGCGAGAAACTGTTGATTCTCCCTGATCCATCTCTCCCTCTTCTGTATCCTCCTCCTTGCGTCAGATAACATGCTTATTTTGTCAACAATATACTGCTTGATTGTCAGCAGCTTTGACTTGTTTAGTGTGTGATTCAAGGTCCTTAGTTCTTGGGCGAACTTTCGAACCCTTTCCGTGAACGGTCTACCAGATGTTATGTAGTCAATCACACATTGAACACGGGACGCATTCTGTCTTGCCCATCCAATTTTCTTGTTCAGTTGATGCAAGCGTCTTCTTGTCTTTTGATCCATCGTCGGTTTCAGCCTTCTATTTGAATCAGCCAAAGCTCTCGCAGCACCATAAACTGAGCAATTGATGGTCCAGAGGTCGGACTCTTGCGAGGTATCTCCACGAAGGAAGGCATCCATTTCAGCCAGATCTTGGGGCTTAAGAGGAACTTGCATGTTGATGTTCCTCCTTGTACTGAAATTGCGATCAGCTTCCAGAAGGTGCCTGCTTTCTGCGGTTGGTCTTAATGTCGTTTCATCTTAGTCTGCAGCTTGTTCAAGCAGCAGTTGAGGAAGCACTCCGCGTACATATCCATTTTTCCGGAGGTAGTCGGCTCCTCCGCGAACAGGGATAATGCTGGCGTCGTAGCAGTCTAGCACGTCATTCTTAACCTTTGTTGTGCACTGTGGGTAGGATATACCCCAACGTATTTTCAAACGCGTTTTTCTAATCCGTACAATGCGAATCGAGACCTGTGCTGCCGTCTACATGTAGTCTAGGAATAACATTTCAAAATCCCATACATAGTTTAGCCCGTCCGGCTTTTGTCTGCTCTTGGCAGAGGTGAAAAGTTGACGTTCGGCAATTCTGGGGTGTGAAATGCCCCATGTGCACAGTACGTGTAATTTCATGAATAATTTCAGCTTTTATTTTCTCGTTTTTTTGGCCCATTCGTGCGTAAATAGTGTGAATAATAGTGGAAGAGAGCTTGGTTTTTTCCTCTTTTATGAATACATATATTTTTAATGTCTGTAGATGACTTATAATTTGAGAAACCGCCCCATTCTAGAGCAGCTACATGTGGTGGACGAAGAATCCAACGGCTTCGATGATGTTGTAGATTGATATTTGTTCCTAAAATCTTGTGATTTTTTTTATATTTGTATAATTTCACATCATTTTGTGTGATAATGACTCGAAAATCTTCCAATAAAACGATTATTTTGAAAATAGACCCATATTTCTTATAATAATCAATACTTTCATTTTTGTTAAAATCGCGTGAATTCATATAGAAAAATAAATATTCTTTTTACAACTCCGCCATAAACTAATATTTTTTCTTGAAAGTGTGGTACTTCAAGAAAATAATCCCGCAAAATTTATTCAAAAATATTAAAAATTGAAATTTTTATGCATTTTTCAGTGAAAAAGTCCATTTTTCTTTTTTTTTTTTTCGTTAACATCATTTATAATTTTTGTACGTTACAAGATGTTAATGCTATCTATTAGGCCTTATCTTAAAAGCTTTAAGCAATGGCCAGCAATTTTGTTTGAGTCAAAATAACGAATTTTACGTCTGCAATAAACGTTTGGAGTGACTGGGGTATGACATACCCCCTGTGCATAATACGTAATTTCAAAGAGGTGTGCACAACAAAGGTTAAGTTGATCCGTCCACTCAATGTGGGCGTTTCGTCGGTTCGTCGTCGTGTTTCCATCTAAATTATTTTCAGCACCCTGAACTCTAGGATGATCGGCATTGTTTGCCGATCCATTGTCGGGTGCTCTGCACGTTCGATCGTTTTGAACTGCATCTACAACATTTGGGTGGTTTGGAGGTTTCATTGTTGTTCCCACGAGCAGCTAGGAAAAGGGTTCGTCCATCCTTGTAGAGCCCCGCTTGCAAGGATAAGGCTGATAATCTGAGAGGTCGCCGGTATCCCAGAGTCACCGTTAAAGACACCTCACCCAGGTGCCATGCAGCTTGCGGCACGGTTCTTACACCTTCGCTTAGGGGTTATTCCTTCGGGACCATCCCTGGACAATTGTCCGCGACTGCTTATTAATTATTGTAACCGTATTCAGCAGAAACCCTTGGTACGGGGACCCTCTATCCGCAACCCCAGGAAGCGTTCGTTGGCTTTGTCATAAGCCCTTCGGTTCTATTTCAAAGGAATCGAAATATATATATATATATATATATATATATATTAAAGGATCTTCTCAACATCATTGAGGTCTTCTTATGCGGTCTCAAGTATGTCATATTATTCCTTCCTCACTATTAATATAATTTGAATGTAGTACTGAAAGAGCCCGTTGAGCCGGGCGTAAGTAGTGAATGCACGTGAGTAATGCGAATGATTAGAGGCAAGTGCAGATATCGACCAGATGTTGAACCGTACGAGCAAAACAGAACATACAACGAGAGAGCGTAATAGGAGTGCGTGTTTTGCGTTTCCTTGATAGTCGAACAGTGTACTTTTCTTTGAACATTTCGATTCGAATTATATCAGATTATTACTCACGTGGCTGTCTTCTGGATGATTCGACCTACCCATAGGCTAACTAGTTTACGCTAGCACTATAATCTAATATTAGTAGTTTCTGATCACTTTCAAAATCAATGTTTACATATGAAAAAAAAAACGTTAAAATGAATATTTTGGCTTGATTTAGAAAAAATCAATAGTCAATTGAAATAAAAAAACGGAATGATGAAAATGGCAAAAAATGCCGGCAGCAGGAATTGAGCCCGGATTTTCCAGTTACAAACTGGGAGCTCGGAGCCAATCTTATTACTTTTATCATATTACAAGTTTGGTAATCCATCATCTACGAAGAATGCTAAACTGGCTGCTAATAAAAAGGATTTCGAGGAGAAATGAGCAAAAAGGAGAAAAGCAGAAGAGGCTTCAAAATCAAAAAAGAAAAATTCTGCTAGTACAGTCCCTGTACCAACGGTTCCTGCTGAATATGGTTACAATAATTAATAAGCAGTCTCGGACAATTGCCCAGGAATGGTCTCGAAGGATTAACCCCTAAGCGAAGGCGTAACAATCGTGCCGAAAGCTTAATAGTACCTGGGTGAGGTGTCTCAAACGGTGACTCCTCGCACGCGGGGCTCTACAAGAATGCACGAACCCTTTCCCTAGCTGCTCGTGGGAACAACAATGACAACATCAACATAGTTGTGGTAAGTGCGGTTTAAAACAATCGAACGCGCAGGGCGCCCGACAATGGGTCGGACAACAATGCCGACTACCCTAGAGTTGGGGGTGCCTATCAAGATAGAGTCAATGCGATTGACCGGCTGAATCTCATTACTTTTGAGTAGACGGATCGACTCAGGGATAACCTGCTGGAGTGCTATGATGCCAGTATGGCCCCTGAACGAAAAGGTTACATGGTGCGACTGCATGCTCTGTGGTGCGAGAAACACCCAGAGCTCTCGGATTTTTCGCAGAAACGTCTGCGAAACCGTGCCAAGGACCTCCGGAAAAGGGTTTATATAAGCGGAGCGCCTACTCAACCGCAGCCAGAACAAGTTGGCAACACAGAAAGAGAGGCAACACAGAAAGAGAGGCGACACTGGGACCAACCTCGAACAGGCATCCAATAGAGGAAGAACAATGCTTCAAGACCCGGAAAAACATCAACATTCAAGTTTCCCCAAGCCCAAAGATCCAGCTGAACTGGATAAAGAGCTTCGTGGAGATTTTTCCGAAGAATCCGACCTCTGGACTATCAATTGTGGTGTGTACAATGCAGCGAGAGCTTTGGCAGATGCAAACCATAAAACAGAACCAACTGTTGGATCATAAGACCAAAAGACGAATACATTAACTCAGCACAAAGAAAGGCTGGGCAACACAGTCCGCGTCCCGCAGTCAGTGTGTGATTGACTACATAACATCTGGCAGGACTTTCACTGCCAAGGTTCGACAGTTCACGCGCGAACTGCGGATCTGTCATCACACAATCAACAAGTCAAAGCTACTGACCATCAGGCAGCAAATTGTTGACAGAATACGAGTACTATCTAACGCTAGGAGAAATCTAGAGCGGAGAGAGAGGTGCGTCAGATAAAACCAACAGTTTTCATCTGACCATTCTAAACTCTTCCAAGACTCTCCAATTACTGTCGACCATCCGCCCAAACCAGAGGAGGTTGAAAAATTCTGAAAAGAAGTCTACGAAGTCCAACATCAACTTGAAGAAGGCTCAAAGAACATAAGTAGCTTCAAGGACGTGTTTAATTTCCTCATAACACCTGAGAAGGAATGCCCACCTATCACTACCGAGGAGGTTAAAAATATATTAAGAGGCATGAAGAACTATCCCGCTTCGGGACCAGATGGTATCAAGACCTCCTTGTAGAAGAAGTTTCCTTCAACCCACCAGGCCCGAATTTTCACGAAATATCTGAAGTCGGCAGAACCTATCCCGGATTGTTTGGTGGAAGGGCGCACAGTGCTCCTGCCGAAGACGGGCAACTGTATAACGGTATAAGATCTTCACAGCTGTCCTAAAGGATAGTATTGTTCGGACAATTGGACCTGTGTGGCGAGAGATGTATGAACAACGCGGCTCAAAGAAAGGCGTAGCAGGATGTCGCGAAAACCTGCTCCTCGATAGATGTGTCTGTAAAGACGCAGCATTCTATCAGCGATTTCTATCGATAGCCTGGATTGATTAGCGGAAAGCTTTTGATTCAACCTTCCATAGACTTATCATATGTCTGTTGGAAAGCTTAAAGGTTCATCCACACATCGTGAGGTGCATAGAGAGATTAATGCCGCTTTGATCGAACTGTCGTTTAGGAACATAGTATCTGCAACGAACATGCTTGCCGTCCCAGTAGTACTCTATTCATTTGGAGTACTTCCATGGACGAAGAACGAGCTCAGATCCCAAGATATCGTGTCCCGAAAGGTTATGCACATGAATAAAAGCATGTACCTCAAGTCTTCTGTTCCACGACTTTACATCTCACGCCGTCAAGGTGGTCGCGGAATATTGAATCTTGAATGTCTTCACAACAGGATTATTCCGGGTGCAGCACATATAGACGCAAATGGACAAGACGCACTTCTTAAAATGGTCAGGAAACATGAAGAAGTGGGCAAAGGGGTGTTTCTGTACAAAGCACGAGAGGAAGCAGCTGAAACCCTCGGCCTTGACTTCAATATCAGGTTGAGCAAATTGCATCAAATCATATCCATCTTGAATAGTCACTTCTGAAGGCCCGAATGAAGAAAGCACAGGAGAAAAACTTTCGCGAGCAGTTCCTCGACAAGAGGATGCACGGCATCTTCCACAGAAATGTGAAAGATACCCAAATATCTCTCCGCTAAATGCTCCTAGAGAAATAGAGTCAATTGTCGAAAATGAAAAGTGCCGCATATACTGGAACTTCATATTCTCGATCATTGTTTCTGTTGCGTACTCGAGGCCTGACATAGTTCTCCTTGACTTCGAGAAACGAACCATTATTATTATTATTATTAGTTCTAAGTTGAGACCGTAACAGCCCCTGATGCTTGGGTAATCCCGTTGCGTCCCCTTGTGAGCCTAAGCATGACCCCATAGTCCTCTCCATAAGGAGAGGACCGCAGCCACGCTATTGGCTGATATCTCTGACTCACCGATACAGTTATTGCCTGTGAGTGTTAGACGTTTCCCCGCAACCGCAGGGCAGTAACAAAGGATGTGAGTAGATGTCTCATTATCTTTTCCGCACAGACGACAGAGGGGATTTTCTGCAAGCTCTATCTTATGTCTGTGATATCCTAACTTCCCATGTCCTATGAATAGATCTGTTAGGACTTTAATCTCATTCCTTCCGAGCTTGAGTATTTCCCTAGCTCGGTTGGAGTTAAGCTTTGAGCCCAAGAGTGTTTTGGCCTGTCTGCAACCAGAGACCAAGTCCCACTCATTCTGATGTTCCTCAGTCAGCCAACTGTTAATTTCTTCAGTGACTGACCTGCTGGAAATACCTATCAGTGGATCGGGTCCAGTAAAATTCCTTCCTGCTTCTAGCTTGGCTAGCCTATCCGATATCTCATTGCCCCTGATACCACTGTGTCTAGGCATCCATAGCAGAGTGAATCGGTTTTCGGTCGCTCACGTATTTAGTGTCTCAAAGCATTCCCATACTAATAGCGACGTAGTCGTTGTGCCATTCAAGGCCAATATAGCAGCCCTGCTGTCTGAGCAGATACGGATGTTTCTTTTATTGCCGTACTCCCTTGCCTTGTAGGCACACTGGAGTATGGCCGTAATCTCAGATTGTAGAACTGTGGCGTAGGACCCCATCTCAATTGTGAATTTTTCAGATTACCACCCACACCCGGCGTATTCCTGCGGTTGTCCTTTTGACAATTTTTTAACTATATATATGCGCATATAAGTATATTATACTTATATTTAAGTTTTTCATTCTTCATATTTTAATAGCATTTAAACAACTACTTGTGATTCTGACTGCAAAAATTAAGAAATATTTATTTGACGTGTTATTAAAGTTTTAGAATATGTACTTTCGATTCATATTAATTACTTCAGTCTGTGATTAAAAATAAGTTTAGCACGTATAAATAAATAATTGTTTTATTTACTCCGTACATTTTTTCTATGTATATTATGTTACAATTCCTATTTCTATGTATACATTGACTTTGAAAAATCACAAAAAGACATCTATAAATTGGTCGGGTAGAAAAATATTTGACCGGGAAAACCCCGGGAATTCAAATTGCCTGATCACTAGACACCCTGCTTGTCAATTTAAAAAAAAAATGGAATTAGGATTTTCAGATTTACAAGAGAAATAAGAGTGATAATGTTACTTGAAAATAACACATTTCAACCAGCTAAATATTAAATTTAATTAAAAAATATCTAACAAAATGTTCCAGGTATCAATGCATCTCTAAAACTGTTTTCCGGTAAGAAATGCAAAATAAGGTGGATCGAAAATTGCTAAGTTTTTAAATTTTTAAATTCTTGACACCTTTATAAATTTGTGATGAATCTTTTAAATTTTGATTATGGTATTTTATGAAAATATCTTTGTAACTTGCGGTTTCAAATACTTCTAATTATGTGTAGGTTTTTTCAGCATATAAATACGCACTAGAAAAAAATCGGCAAGTTTCAGGAATCGAATGTAAAAATACAGCGAATTTTTTAAATTCTGATTTTGTTATTAATTGAAATTATCTTTATAAATTGTGGTTTAAAATTTTTTCTTCGCATGTTTGGGCCTTTTCAGCATAGAAATACAGAATAAAAAAATCTTAGAAATACCAAATTCCAAATTTGGAAAATTTACTGTAATTTCAATTTCAATACCTCCGTCTTGCTGACAAACAAACGCTACTTCAACGAGTAAACTTCAAGATTACATATCTACACTGTATATTTACACCTTAAAACTCACGATTACAGGAGCATGAACCCTAGCCGGTAATTCAAACTGCTATTGCTTATTTGCTAATCATATCACTAACTGTGACACTTTTAATTCGCATGCTTTTTACTCGTCATTAAACCACATCCTTACAACGCATTATTCTGTGAACATTGGCAAACCTATTTTTTTAATCAGGCATTTTTCTTTTAATTATTAAGAATTTAATGTCTAACTTCCACAAAAGTGCATTTGCCAAATTCGGTTTGATTGGGAACGATTGGCACCATTGACAATAATGTAAAATCATTAAACAATTCAACCCTGCCAATCGTTTTCAATCTTGTCCAATCGATTATTTCGAGAAGGGATCCCCATAAAAAAATTTCCAGGAAACAAGGACAAGTAACCTCGTTTCAGTAACAATTGGTTTAAGTTATACGAGATCATGATTGCGGTTTACTGCCCTCGTGACGAATAGAATAAGTTCACTTTTAACCCGTAGAAGGCACCCTTTTTTATTTATTATACATATTTAAAGAAGCTACTTTCAATTTTTGTTCAACCAAAAAAAATTTCTAAGTAGAACTATTCGAAGTAGTGTTGCCGTCCGAGACGAGAAATACCGAGCCTGGCTCGCTTTCGTCTCGTTCATTACTCGGTTCCGTCTCGTTTTTCCGGGAGCATTGCTCGGTTTGTCTCATCAAATTCTTCGTCGTCCCGTGCGCACCTCCATAAATCGCTTTGGCTACTACATATTTATTAAATTCTATGAAATTGGAATGTGTAAAAAGTATTAAATCAGTCAGTAATAATACTCAGAAACTCATATGATTATTACACAGTCGATTTTATAATTCACCCCTACGACATTCATGTATATATATTTGTTTATTCAGGTATGTATATTTGAATATTCATGTATATAAAAATTTGTATAATTCAGAAACGCATTAGCACTGAAAATTTTCGTTTCTGGTTTCTCATAACGTATATATCTTACGGCTGGGCTTCGTCGAAATAAAATAAAAAAATTTGTTAATCGCAGAGTTTTGGAAAAATCGCGAATGTTACTTTTGTTTCTTAACCTGCATAATATGTCCAATTTCAAAAATCGGCAGGTGTTTTATTTGAGTTCATATGTGACGTGCGCCGAAGAAAGGGGGCTTACTCTAAAAAAATCGAAATCGAGGTTTTTGCACCTTTCGATAGTTTTTGAGTTGCTCTTTTTAATGAAACCATCGAAAAAAAATTCCGAGCGTTATTATTGCTAATAATTGAGTTGATAGGTACCCGAGAAACCGTGCTTTCGCTCGAGAGCTCGAAATCCCGTGAAACACCTCACACCACTCACCACTACATCTCCGCGTCTCATCTATACCCCGTCCGTGAGCAGCGCCGCTATATGCGTGAGAATGTAGTGGCAAGTGGAGAGGGAAAATTTCGTGGTCTTCCCTCTCTCCTAAAAGTCGTGTCTATTGAGTCGACTTCAACCGCTCGTCCTGAAAAATCTCGCTTTCCAGACTAAGATATTTCTTAACATTTCGCACAGATTTCGAATTTTTTTCTAAAATTGTAAAAGATTCCACAGGATTTCACAGGAATTTCAAAACCTCACATAGATTTTTACATACTTTAAAATATTTCAAGAAATTCACAAAGATTCCAAATCATTTGGAAGATTGCACAAACATTTTAAATATTTTCATTTGTTCAAATTAATAGAACAGATTTCAGAAAGGTTTCACAAATATTTGAAAGAATTCATAAAGTTTAAAAAAATTTTTTTTCAACATTTCACAAACATTTCGAATATTTTGCTAAAATTTTAAAAGATTCCATAACATTTACCAGAAATTTCAAAATCTCGCATAGCTTTTACATACATTAAAAGACTTCCAGAAATTCACAACGATTTCAAATCATTTAAAAGATTGCACAAACACTTCAAATATTTTCGTGTTTTCCAATAAATACAACAGTTCACAGAAAGATTTCACAAAAATATTAAAGAATTCAAAACGTTTTTTAACATTTCTAGAAATTCCACGAAGATTTCAAAGACTGTGCAAAAATTTCAAAACATTCCGAAATTTTCCACAGACATTTCAAGATCTCAAGATTTCAAGGAATTCAGAAAGATTTGAAGGATTGCAAAGATTTTGCAAAAATTGTAAAAGATTCGAAAACATTTCACAAAAATTTTAAGATTTCATATACATTTTAAAAACTTCCGAATATTTCAAGGAATGGACGAACATTTCAAAATATTTTAAAAACTTCACAAAGATTTAAGAGATTTGAAGGATTTCGAAGACTTTACAAAGATTAAAAAATATTCCCAAGGAGTTCACAAAGCCGTCTTATATTCGCTAAAAATTCAGAATTTTTTCATTTATGGGTCAGCTTCTTTTATAAATTGGAGACCTGGAAAAACTTCACTTTTTGACGTATAAAACCTGGAAAAGACCTTAAATTTTGTTTCTAAGAATCGCTGGATACCCTGAATGATAGTCAACTTTATTCAAATGTGTGCGAAAGTTCCGAAAAAATACGCAAGATAGGAAAAATTATGTACGGATGTTTTTTATAACTTTTCGAACTGAAAAATTCTGATTTATTAATATTTTCAGAAAAACCCCATTTAGTATATTTTCAAATTTAAAAAAAAAATGTAAAGCCAATTTCGAAATAAAACAAAACGTTCTATCTGAATCTAAAAGATAACGTACAATTTTTATATTGCTCTAGATACTGTCGCATATACAAAAAAGCCCGCCAACTTCAGGATACACTGCTTGCCAGCTTCAAAAATTGAAATATTCCGAAATATTGTTTCGGAAACAAAATAGTCTGTGACGAAGGGTTAAATTTCAAAAAATAAAAAAAAAATATAGTAGTCAAAGTGATTTAAGTAGGTACGCACTTTCAATTTTTTTGATGTCGCGACAAATATATTTTATTTGCCATCCTTAGAAATTAGACGTCACAAAATTGTGAAATTCCACTTTAAAATGTGCAAAATGAAATTAGTGTTTTTAAACTCCGAAGGACCGGAAAATATACCTGTCTTTTTACATTTCTCTTTCATGTATTCTGTTGTTATAAGTGGCAAAATAAATTATTAAAAAAAAAAATAAATAATAATAATATGGTGAAGTTAAATCTTCGAAAAAATTGCAACATAGTCGTGTTTGATATCAAATTAATCAGTAATGGACAAACAAGTATATTATGTAATCAGATTTCGACTTTAGCTATTCATTAAAGAACGCTAATTAGCATTAGCGCGTCAGAGTCGCAAAAGATCGCTTCCGCGAGCTGTCCGCTCAGCTAGCGCACATCTGTCGCACGTCTCGGAAAAACCGAGGCGAGAAACGAGTAAGGACGCCACGAGACGAGTAAGAATGAGACGTGGCAAAACGAGACGAGAAACACCGAGACAGCAGGTATGGCTCGTCCCGTCTCGTTTCTCGGGATTTCTCGCTCGGCGGCAACACTAATTCGAAGGGTGTATCTCCATTATGTTAAATATGCCTGTCCCCCGTAGCTCTAGGCTAATAAAATAATTTTGTATGTTTGCATAATCTTGAAGAATATTAATCAATGCATTCCTTTAAATATGAAAATTATTCTTGCCATTCATTACAGTACGTTTTTTCAAGAATTTTACGCTATTTTAAATCTTTTAAGTTTTGTTAGTTCGAAGGATTTTCCCAACAAAATAATTTTTTTGAACTAAAAAGTTCACGAGTACCAATTAATGCATCAATTAGTGCATACATTTTTATTTTAGCACATTATGGCAATGGCCATACCACGCTGGAAACACCAGTTCCCGTTAGATCACTAAAGTTAAGCAGTGTTGGGCGCGGTTAGTACTTGGATGGGTGACCGTCTGATACTACTGCGTTGCTGTTGGCGGTCGTGGGTGTGGTGAGCCCACACTTGTAGTTATTTACTACAAGAAACTATTCACCTAGAAACACTACCCGAATCGGGTAATGTCACGCCTACCCCTAGAGGCTCGCCGAAAGGGAAATGGCTTAATGGTATAAACAAAAAATAAATAAATAAAAATAAGCTTTCAAAAAGAATTTGATGTTTTCTTTTATTGTTTTTAGATTTGAAGCTCTAGAATTCTAGATTAATTAAATTAGTTTTTTAGACTGCCATATTTATGAATGTCAATGAATACAACGAAATAAGTATAAAAATGTTATTTTATTAAATTTTTGTTCTCTATTTTATTGATAATATTCTGATGGCAATATTAGTTTGAGAAATGGTGACAAAAGGATATCGTTCACTTTTAACTTGTAGAAGGCACACTTTTTTTTATTTATTATATATTTTCAAAAAACCCACTTCCCGTTTTTGTTAAACCAACGAAAATTTCAAATTATTACCATTCAAAGTGAAATTTGTGTAGGGTTGTCTCCCCATTACTTCAAATATTTCTGTTTCCAGTTCGAATTGGTGCGAATTCGCAGCAGTGTGCGCCCTTAAAAATATGCCAATATTCATTTTATTACCAATAAATCTCGCTTTTCCTAAATTAAGCATCTTATCTTTAATTTCCACTAATTCTTGTTTAATATTATTGAGGCATGAAGACGTGGAATAAAAAGTTCAAAAAAATTATTCTCATAAGATTTTCCTTTCCAAAATTAAAGTTAATGAAAAACAGTGAATTTTTTTCGAAATTTGAATATAAATAATCGATTCTACATAAAATTGTACATAGTAAAGCATATCCACTTTTTAAATTATCTATCATTTTCAAGGAGATAACGAGCTCTAAAAATAGAAAATCCTGATTCGCACCAGTTACTCTAGTTCCGGTCGATTTTTATGTTGCATCTGAGGCAGAATTTTTCGCTGATTTCGAAAATCGAGGGTTTTTCTTCGAAATATGGGTCAATTTTAAGATCGAAACAAAAGTTTCACTACTCGGTGAGACGGAACTTTTTGTAACGTATAGGTTTTTGATAAAACTGAAAGATTTAAAAAATTCGACGTTTATACAGATTACAAAAATCTATTCAAGGAATAATGTGCCGTTTTTCGCGGAATGAGTTTATTTTATTGAAACACATCAAGATACAAATTTTACACTTTTCACTGAGTATTATAACTTTTATTTGAAGATCTTAATTTAAATGTATTTATTTACCAAGTTATTGCAAATGGGGTAAAATTTCCCAAGTGTCCCCGCCCAAAATTTTGTCGTCACCTATCTCATTCAAACTCGGCCAGATTGTAGTGCTAGTGGACCTCTTTAAATCCTGTAAAAGGGGGCGCACCTAGTATAATGAATTTCAAAATACAAGGGCCCGAATTTTCGACGATTCACTCCGACTGCCAACATTCAATTGTACATAACTCCTGATACAGTTATCCAATTTTACTTTTTTATGAGGATTTTGAAAGGGTATTTTAACTAGGCTTACAATAAAAATAATCGTTGAACGATACAAAAATTATTTCACCTTGATTTTCCACTTTAAAAAACATTATTGAGATTTTCTCCCAATGCGGCATTTATGATTTTTTTTTAATTAGGCTAGACAAAAAGCTTGATTTTTTTCTCTAGAAAACATCCCAAAACGGAAATGGGATGGAAAGTATTGGTTGAGTTATAGAAGGTCATAAGAGGGCAGGTGCCCCGCGCCAACTAGCCACGGTGCTACTAGGCGTGTTTCTGCTTACGCGTAACAAAAAATCCCTTTTATTCTAAATTTTATGTAGCTGGAGAACGATTTAGATACTTTCTTAATTAAAATTTCAAAATGGTTGCATTGTAGGAAAACGATAGTTAATAAAAATATCATAAACGATTTTGGTGGATGGTTCTGCTCACCTGTTACATGTCGAAATGGTTTTTGATAAGTCCTCTTGCTTCCCATGTTTTGGTGAGTTTTTTTAGTGTTAATCTCTTTGCCTTTAACAATTCGGTGTGCTTTTTGATGTGAGTCGCCTTGCTTTTCACATTTCGGGGTGCTTTTTTATATGAGTCCCCTTGCCTCTCACGTTTTGGGGTGCTTTTTGGTGTGAGTACCTTTGCCTCTCACAGTGTTACTTAAAAAATGATTTTTTATTCCATTTAACGTCTACGTTGCTCATTTCTTTGCGATCTCTTTGTGATCTTTCTCTTCGGGAAAATATCATACTGTAGAGATGACGAATACTTCTTCAAAATTAGAGTCGATTCTGAAGAGGGTACAAAGAATTGGATATGGGTACGATAAAAAAGCAAGCTACAGCCTTGATTTTGTTTATAACAACTTCTGTGTTAAAGTTCATACTGTCAACTTGTCAAATTTCTTCTCTATCATAAAGTTATCTAATAAACCACGTTCTTTTATCAGTTACTAATGTTATTTTAATATTATCTATATTCCGATAAGATCCACCTAGTTACAACAGGCTATGGGCTTAGATCTTCGCAAGTAGTGATCGGAAATTGAAATATTTCGAAGTATACATACGTAAAAAGTGTGTTCGGAAAGAAGTGAGGTTGGAAGTTTTTTTTTCTTCAAAAATGAGTTCCTCGCACTCGGCACACATCGAAGCATTGAGCAAGGAGAACTTTGATACGTGGAAGCTCCAAGTGAAGGCCCATTTAGTGAAAAATGACGCGTGGGAATATGTTAGTGGAGAAAAGCCTAAACCGACGGTAATCAAAGGAAATGCGGCATCAGAAGCGGCAGCGAAGACTTGGGATGTTGCAGATAGAAAGGTTCATTCGGATTTGGTTTTAGCTATTCATCCGTCAGAGCTAAAGCAAATTAAAGGGTGCAATACTTCTAACGAAATTTGGGTGACATTGCACACAATCTATCAGTCGAAAGGGCCAGGAAGGAAGGCAACCCTTCTGAAGAAGCTTGCTTTGCACAAAAGGGCTGAAGGTGGAGATGTGAGAGAACACTTCCGAGAATTTTTAGATGCTGTGGACAAGCTCCATGAAATGGAAGTAGATATCAATGAAGATTTGTTGACAATCATGTTATTATACAGCTTGCCACCCAGCTTTGAAAACTTTCGGTGTGCGATAGAATCACGCGACGATCTCCTAACGCCAGAAGCCCTAAAAATCAAAATCATCGAAGAAAGTGATGCTAGAAAGCGAAGAACAGTGATGTTACAACGAATTCCAGCGCTATGATAGCTGGAAGTAGCAACATCAGCCACACTCAGAAGTTCAAGAAAAAGGGGAAGAAGGAAGATTTAAATAAAGAAAAGCAGTTCTTTCCGTTCAAGTGCCACCGATGTGGAAAGGTGGGTTACAAAATTGCTGAATGCAAGGCGAAGCATGTAAATTCGGCAGAGAAGGCCAGTAAAGCGGAGGAATATGGTTTCCTCATTACTGTCAACGAAGAGTCAGCACTAAAAACGGAAAATCCCTACTCTGAAGTCAAATGGTGTCTCGATGGTGGCTGTACATCACACATGTGCAGTGATAAAAACAAATCTGTAAGTAGTCAACAGTGTAGCAATATACAATTGAACTTAGCAAGTAGTGCGACCACCACAGTCGAATCTAAAGGAACAGTAAAGATTTTGATTAATGACTGTAATAAGGAAAAAGTGTTGAAATTAGAGAATACACTTTTCGTTCCAGATTTAAGGACGGATTTAATCTCTGTGGGTAAGATCGCTGATAAAGGTTATGAAGTAACATTTAAGAAAAATACAGCTGTGATCCGAGACGAGAATGGGTGTGAAAAGTTATTTGCTAAGAGAGTTGACGGACTATACTATATTCGGGAAAGTGTAGCAACCGCAAAGGTATTATCCGAAGAACATGGCTTATCTAAATTAGAGTTATGGCACAAACGACTTGGTCATCTAAATTTTAAAGATCTGAAAAAGCTTTTGACAGATCTTGAAATAAATTTCGATAAAGGGGAAGAAGTTTGTGTTTGTGAAACGTGCATCAAGGGAAAGTTTACACGAAGTCCTTTTCCAAAGATTTCATCTCGTAAGACAAAATTATTAGAAATCGTGCTCTCAGACTTATGTGGTCCGATGCGCACGCAATCTAAAGGTGGCGCGAAGTATATTATGACTTTTGTTGATGATTTTTCTAAAATGTGCACAGTGAAGTTTTTTAAATCTAAGGTCGAAGCATTAGAAGCTTTTAAGAGCTACCGGAGTTTAGTTGAAAAGCAAACCGGACAAAAAATAAAATGTCTTCAATCTGATAATGGGAAAGAGTATCTGAACAAGGAATTCAACGACTATTTAGACAAGAATGGCATCACCCGAAGATTAACTGTTGTCTACACGCCTCAACAGAATGGAGTGGCGGAGCGTAAGAACCGCACATTAGTGGAGATGGCAAGATGTTTATTGCTAGAATCGAATCTCCCTAAATCTTTCTGGGCAGAGGCTGTAGCAACTGCTAATTATTTACGCAACAGATGTCCTTCAAGAAGCCTCAATGGTCAAATACCATACGAACGATGGTACGGAAAACTACCAGATATCTCGCACCTAAAAACTTTTGGAAGGAAAGGACATTGTTTAGATAAGACACCCGGAAGAAACAAGTTTGATCAGCGAACCCGTAAATGCTTATTTTTGGGATATTCTGAAGAATCCAAAGGATACAGAGTTTGGTTGACCGAAGCTGGAAGAGTAGAAATAACCAGCGATGTGACTTTTCTCAACGAGTTTCTGTCGACGAAGAAACACGAAGAATGTATCGAGGAAGGACAAAAGAATTCAACAGAAGAGAAAACCTTAGTGGAAATAGAGTACACACCAATTCAACAAACTCCAGAAATTGAAGTCAACGAAGTGCAACAAGATGATGTCAGTTCTGATAGCGAAAATGAAGATTTCTTAGGATTTGAAGAAGCTGAAAATCATGTGGAACCTAAAAACCACGTAGAACCTGAAAGAAGAATGGTAGCTGGACGTCCTAAAATCATTAGAACTGGAAACCCAGGAAGACCTGCAAAAACCTACAACATGAGCAACGCAGCTCTCGAAGAACATTTTCAATGTGCTAACATCGCAGAAATCTCCTTGAAGGAAGCGCTCACCGGAAACGAAGCCAAAGAGTGGAAAAGTGCAATTCAAGGCAAATTCGAAGCACTTATAAAGAATAGAACGTGGGTGTTAGCAGATCATCCCAAGGGTCGAAATGTCATTGGTTGCCGACTTGTACTTAAGAAATAAGTACAACGCCGAAGGAATTTTGGAAAGAAGAAAGGCTCGATTGGTAGCCAAGGGATATTCACAGCGCCCTGGCCTTGATTTCAACGAAACTTTCGCTCCAGTGGTTCGACTCAGTTCGGTAAGACTTTTAATGGCTCTTGCTGTACAGAACGATATGGCTGTTCATCAGTTAGACATAACCACCGCTTTTCTAAACAGAGAACTCGAAGAAGAAGTATATATGGAGGTGCCTGAGCTATTTGAAGAGCTGTTACCTGAAATCGCAATAAAGGAGAAATTGCAGCAAGGAAAGTCTCAAATAAAAGGATCAGCGACAAGAATGCTCTCAGAACTCCTGAAGGAAAATAAAGTCTGTGTAATGAAAAAGGTCTTATATGGTCTAAAGCAGGCTGGACGTCAACGGCATAAGCGGCTTGACAAAGAATTAAAAGGCCTTGGACTAAAGCCCTCAAACACATACATGTGTGTTTACATTGGCAAACGAAAATAAAAATTGCTAATTGTTGCAGTTTACGTCGATGACATGCTGATCATCTCAAGTGGTACTGAGTGGATCTCTAAATTTAAGAAGGATTTGAAATTACGTTTTGAGGTAACAGACCTTGGAAGGGTCAAGTATTGTCTTGGCATAGAGTTTAAACAAGAGAATGGATCCATGAAAATATCACAAGGTGGATATGTCGAAGATATTTTAAGAAGATTTGGGATGGAAGATTCGAGGCCTGCTGCTACACCGATGGATCCAAATACGAAGTTCATAGAAGAGGAAAAGGATTCAACTGAAAAACACGAAGAGTATCCTTTTAGGGAATTAATAGGATGTCTCATGTACCTGGCTGTTGCAACACGACCAGACATAGCATTTTCCGTCAATTTCCTCAGTCGGTTCAACAGCACATATCAAAAACAGCACTGGGTCGCAGCAAAGAGAATTCTACGTTATTTACGTGGAACCACGATCCTGGATATCACGTACGAGAAGAATTCAAAAAATTTGGAAGGATTTGTGGATGCTGATTGGGCAGCATGTCCTCAGGACAGAAGACCTTACACTGGATGTGTGTTCGTCCTTGCAAATGGAGCAGTGACCTGGGAGGCGAAGAAACAACGTACTGTAGCGTTATCAACCACCGAAGCCGAATATATGGGGCTCACTGAAGCTGCGAAAGAAGCATTATATTTGAACAGATTCCTGAAAGAAGTCGGATTAGGAAATCAAGAAGTAATAAAAATCTACAATGACAACCAAGGGGCACAAAAACTCGTATATTGATATACGTCATCACTTCGTGAGAGAAGCACTCGAAAACGGGTTAATTACGTTACACTATATTCAGTCAGCTGAGTTGATGGCTGACGTGTTCACTAAAGGATTACCAAGAGAAAAGCATCAGAAGTGTTTGTTTAATTTTGGATTGAAAATTTAGTGAAGTCAAGTGCTGTGCGCTTTAGGGGAAGTATTGGATATGGGTTCGATACAAAAGCAAGCTACAGCCTTGATTTTCTTTATAACAACTTCTGTGTTAAAGTTCATACTGTCAACTTGTCAAATTTTTTCTCTCTCATAAAGTTATCTAATAAACCACGTTCTTTTATCAGTTACTAATGTTATTTTAATATTATCTATATTCCGATAAGATCCACCTATTTACAACAAGGTCTAAGGTTTTCAGCAGTGGCGGCATGATTTTCTTCGGAGATGAAAAATATTACCGTTTCAGGCGAAATTTGTTTGAGCCCATTGGTATAGAGCATCATCAGTCAAAATCTGATTCTCAGACGGCGCCTGGAGACTGGCACGTGCGCCGAGTGTTTTCAAATTGCAGTCGCGTTGGTGTACTACCACCAAAAAGCACCCCGACATGTGAAAGGCAAAGAGTCTCACATCAAAAAGCACCCCGAATTGTTAAAGGCAAAGAGATTAATACCAAAAAACTCAACAAAACGTGGGAAGCAAGAGGACTTATCAAAAACCATCTCGACATGTAACAGATGAGCAGAACCATCCACCAAAATCGTTTATGATTTTATTATTAACAATCGTTTTCCTACAATGGAACCATTTTGAAATTTTAATTAAGAAAATATCTAAATCTTTCTCCAGCTACATAAAATTCAGAATAAAATGGAATTTTTGGTACGCGTAAGCAGAAACATAATTTTTATGAATTTATTAGAGCCACTGAGTCACTGTAGCACGCCTAGTAGCTGCCGTGGCTAGTTGGCGCGGGGCACCCGTGCTCTTATGACCTTCTATAACTCAACCAATACTTTCCATCCCATTTTCGTTTTGGGATGTTTTTCAAGAGAAAAAATCAAGTTTTTTTTCTAGCCTAATTAAAAAAATATCAAAAATGCCGCATTGGGAGAAAATCTCAAAAATGTTATTTAAAATAAAAAATCAAGGTGAAATAATTTTGTTTATCTTTCAATGATTATTTTTATTGTAAACCTTGTTAAAATACCTTTTCCAAAACCCTCATAAAAAAGTAAAATTGGTGGATAACTGTATCAGGAGTTATGTACAATTGAAAGTTAGCAGTCAGGGTGAATCGTCGAAAATTCGGACGCCTATATCTTGACAACCCGTTGTACTAGGTGCGCCCCTTCACATGATTTGAAGAGGTCCACTAGCACTACAATCTGGCAGAGTTTGAATGAGATAAGTGACGACAAAATTTCAGGCGGGCAAATTTAGCAAATTTTACCCCAAATACTTAAATACGTAAACTTTAATCCATAATACTTCTGCAGATTTTGAGAAAAAATCTTCTGACAAAAATCATGTAAATAGTTTCAAAAAGCACTAAAACAATGACATTCCTTAATTCAGGAAGAAATCATAATTTTCTTAACTAGGAGCAATAATAAATGGAGTCTCGTTCTCAACTTCTAACTGAAGTAGTAAGTTCTAAGTAAACTCAATAATTTTCATACATTTTAATTAATTAAATATATCTGTAAACATCTTTCTAATATTTATACTTTATTTTTTAGAACAGTTTATTTTTTGTTTGTAGAAAGTAAGTAAAATTTATGACAGTATTTCCGTACTCCTTCCGAAAGGGCATGATACGGCAATAAAGCAACCCAAAGTTTTTCCACTACTAAAGGCCTAGACAAACTATTCACGCCAAGGGTGGTAGAAAAATTTGTAGAACACTTGGCGCGAATGGTTAGGTTTGATCTGTTGGATCACGTGCTTCGCGCCTGCGCCTTCGACCAAACGAACGGGCGCGTCCTCGGTTTTCAGATAGGGGGGCCCAGTACCAAAGTTTTCTGCTGAAGACGGCTACATAACTAAATGAGAGTGGCGGACAGTGGTCCAGGGACTCGTGGGAACAACATGAAGCCGGAAAATCGAAAAAAAAATAGGAGCGTGTGTGAACAGCTGGGAGGTGAAAAGGGCGTGACGAAGGAAGAGCAACGGGGAAACAAGTAATTTACCCGAAGGATATGCAGATATGCAGTTATGCAGACCTTCAGTGACTTGGAAATGCAATATGTTTTTTCCAATTAGGAGTGGAATTGTGTCAGCGAAGAGCGTGCTGCGACATATGAAGTCGAGAATGTTCCACATACAGCTAGATTGTGGCAGCTTTCGACAGAGCTTCGAAAACAAACTTAGAGACAGGGTCGATTAAGTGAAGGGCATGGTGACCTCACCCTCGAAGAAAGAAGAGGGTGGTTAAATCCTCCCCCCAAATCTGCGAAGAGCACGGTGAAATACAGGCGCGCTCGGCCGGAAGCGGTTTTTGTAAAATTGGCTGCGGGTTCAAGCTACGCC
Source organism: Andricus quercusramuli (assembly GCA_932178445.1). NCBI lineage: Eukaryota > Metazoa > Arthropoda > Insecta > Hymenoptera > Cynipidae > Andricus > Andricus quercusramuli. Next base: position 92,366 of record CAKNXH010061135.1, read on the forward strand.
GAGGTGGTAAGGGACTTTGAAACTAAGGTGACGTCGGAAATTCTTGGTTTTGAAATTTAGAGGTGTCAGGCGGAGCAAAAATGGTGATGTCCTCTTCGAGGTAGCGATGCAGGGGAGGGCAGAACTAGTTTAGTTTCGTTTATATGCGGGCGAGGTGCCCCGATGAAGCCCCCTGACGTTCAAGCTATAAAGCCTATTGTGACACACCCTTAACTATTCGCTCTCAGTAGTTGACTATAGACCTCTTTATGAAGCCGAGTAGGTCAACCACTGATCGCGTTATAATTTCGTCAGGTCCCATGAAGTGGGCCATAAGGATTTGTTGCCTGAGCCTAGCTAATGCCGGGTACTGGCATAAGACATGCAGGAATGTTTCATCATCCCTGCCGCATTTCCTGCGCTCTTTCGTGGAGTTATACCCCATTGTGTGCATGTAATGGTTCTGTTCTTATGTCTTTCGTAGGTATACTCAGGATTTCATTGGCTCTGTCCGTCCTGTACGTATAGCCAAGGATGCCTATCGCCTGTCGGCAAACCTGGGTTCGTTCCCAGTATTCCCTGTCCTATGTAGTCACATGCTGCGCCGTATTTTACCAACTGGTCCACCTTTTCGTTGTCCTTGACCCCTGTGTGACCAGAAACCCATATGAGAGTCACGTTTTTCTTTTCTTCAAGTAGGTTCAATGCCTTTTTGAATTCCCAAACCAGCTATGCTGTTATGTGTGGTTCCCCGACTGTAGTTAATGTCGCTTGGCTGTCCGATCAGATTGTAAACTGCCTGCCAGCGGCGTTTTATTCTAATAACGTCTCAGCACAGCGAAGGACGACCAGAACCTCCGTCTGAAATACGGTTGCCCTTGGAGCCCTTGAAGGAGCGGGTTACCATTTGCTTTCCACATATCCCTGCTTGGGATGCAGGCGCGGAAAGTCTTGGCGAAGTTGAAGAGTTTTACTATTTTATTTTGCCTCATTTCTAGAATTGGCAGTGTGCTGATGTCACTTGGGAGCCCAGTAGTGTGTCTAGTCCCCCAAGTCCATCTTATTTACTCGTGCCAGGCGGCCCATCGCGTGAGCTGCCCTATCAGTTGTCGCAACATGTAGGGCTTCTTCATCGAGCATGAAGCCTATCGCCGCTGTGGGCGTAGTCCTCATTACTCCCGTCACACCCCTACCACTGCAAAGTGGGCGAAATGAAAAAACGATGTTCAAAATAACCTGTAGGTCACAATTCTTCATCGATTATCAATTTTTTCTTTCAAAAAATTCAGCATTACATTCTCAAGATATCTGTCGAGGCCGATTTTTGAATTGTTATTTGTTTACATCTTTATAGAGCTGCAAATACCGATAAAACTTGATTTTTTAAATTTTTCTTTTCAATCTTCTGTGAAAATTTCTCTCAGTGGCATGAGGCCGCAGGTTTGTTGCACGAGGGTCGGTGGAAGAAAATTTTTTTTTACATGCCATGTTATTTGTTATAAACAAATATTTGCAACAAATAGCAAGTATGATGGATTATGTTTTTGTGAAGTACATTTATGCATCGAAAACGCTCGTTGAGAGCAACGAGGTAGAATATGATCATGAAAATGTGGTCTCCGATATCATTTGTTAACTTTATCAACAAGTAATATAAACAAATGCAAGATTTGAACTGTTTTAGGCAGAAACAAACCGAATTCTCCTCCGATTGTCTTTGAATCTCATTGCCTGTGATGCACATTCGATTTATTTTTGTCATCCGATCTAATTTGTTAAATTCATCAACAATTATTATAAACAAATGCATGGTTTGAACAGTCTTAGACAGAAACGCACCGTATTTTCTTCTGATTGTCTTCAAGTCGCATTGCCTGCGAAATACATCAATGTTCATGACAGGCAATGAGACTTGGAGACAATCGGAAGAAAATTCGGTTCGTTCCTGCCTAAAGCTGTTCAAATCATGCATTTGTTTATAATAATTGTTGATAAATTTAACAAATTATATTTGATGACAGAAATACATCAATGTGCATCACAGGCAACGATATTCGAAGATAATCGGAAGAAAATTCGGTTCGTTTCTGCCTAAAACTGTTCAAATCATGCATTTGTTCATGATAATTGTTAATGAGATAATTGTAATGAGATTCGAAAAGAATCGGAAGAAAATTTAGTTTGTTTATCCCTAAAACTGTTGAAATCATGCATTTGTTTATATTATTTGTTTAAGAAGTTAACAGATGATATCGGACACCACATTTTCATGAATACATTTTGAACATCGTTTTTTCATTTCGCCCCACTGTGCACTGCCGCGTATAGGAGCCTTGGTTTAAGGACAGAGAAGTAGAGTCATGCAATAATTTTAGGCCCAATTTTATATTGTAAGGGAAGCATTAATTGATTCTCCTGAATTTTTTAGTTCCAAAAAATTACTTCGTTATGTAAAATCTTCAATCCAACAAAAAAAACTTGAAAGACTAAAAACAGTGTCAAATTCTTTAAAAAATGTACTTGATAAACTACAAAATTTAAATCATTGGAGTTAGGTAGTTTTGACTAATACCAAAGTTTGACCCAGTGTACCTCAGTACTGATTCACTTTTTCGAGTCAATCTTTTCATAGTTCAGTGACTTCAGTCAAGCTCTCCGAAATATCGGAAGTAGCTTTTTGATTTTTTTAAAATTCATAATCAGATTTTTGATTATTTTTTTATCTCCCATCAACAATTTCGATTTTGTGAGTTATTCTTTATGGCTTGAGACCATTTAGTCGTGATTTGAAATATCCAAATTTTTTGCATGTAAAAGAATTAACTCAAAAATTCGTAACGTAATTTTTTTCAGTTAAGAATGTTCAAAAATGACTAAAAATATGATTTTTCGAGAAGATTTTCGAAAATTATTAACTTACAATGCGAAGGAGAATTTGATGTCATTAATATATTGCGGCTTTTTGATGTGATAGTTGTAGATTCATGTGAATGTGGCATGACAACACATTTTTAATAATAAAAGAATTTTGCAATTTTGGACATGGCACAAATCGATAGCACTAAATGAAGTTGTTTGTAGTCTCTGAGGATCATGTCGATCAAAAAAACGTTTTGCCCGCGGATTTTCAAATTGACAAATTTACCGACACTGTGGTCTAGTAGTTAGCACACTCGTCCTAAACTTTAGCGCTGGCAGGACGAGAGTTCGAGTCTCCGTGGATCCATATACTGGCTTTGCAAGAAATAGGGTCTTGACGAAGATCCACCCATTTAAAAATGACTGTCCAATAGTTACATAACCAGGTATGATTTGCTCTGGCGCTAGACGGAACTTAAGTCCGCTGTACTATACACGGGTTTTACTGTGATTTTTCTAGTGTACTGCAAAAATATTGTCGTTAGATGCTAGTATAGATATTTTGAAAGACGGGTGCGGCTAGTGGAATTCGGTGGAAATAAGGGGCGTGTGGCATAAGGTGTATCTGACTGAGAGAGAGAATATTGCGAAAACAATAGAAAGGATTTGCGGAATGTTGCGAAATCAACAGAAACTACCTTTAAAATCCGAAAGGCGTACTAGTTACTCGGAAAATGTGATTCCAATACAACTTTACAAATTTGTGAACTACTATTCTGAGATATATATCTTAAAATATACTTGTATACGCACAATAATTCAAGTGTACATGATTGAAGAGTGCACGCAAAATTTTGATACAAAATTTCGAATTTTTTAATATGAGGAGCTGTGCTTGGTGGATAACTATGCTTTTGATATCGATAAAATGAAAATTGATCTTATCGGCTAAGGATAATTCATCGTTCTTTTATCGTGTGAAAAAATATAAATTCCTTGTCAAAACCCAACGTGCACTGTCGAATCACTTATTTATTGTTAAATTATTGTGCATAATATTTGTAGATAAAATTCTCAAAATAATACTTCAAATATTTGTTAATTTAAAAATTCGCTGACAGATGGTACTTGTGGTCGACAGCGCCCTCAGTGGCTGTAACCAACCTCATTCCTACATTCGGGAGAATTTCAGGTCATTAATAGTATTCGGTTTTGTAGTCGCAGTGTGAAATTGTTTGACAATATTTTGTAACAATATCACACTAGGACTCGTCGGATCGGAACTTATCTCATCGAAATCTTCGTGGGAAAGTACTCCCCACGCGTTACTTCTCCGCTAGCCCTGATAGGTAGGCACACGCGCACTGGGTCACAGAAGACGCCATACGACGGAAGTCAAATGATGTATGCACGAAAATTCACCGGCCGGTCAAACATTAAGAGTCCTAAACATTTTGAGATACGTTACTACTAGGAGGTGTAGCTAAGACTTGTTTGTGCTATTTGCATGATCGAAAGTAGAGACCCAGTCCGCCTCGATCCGTCGAGTCCTACTTCCTCCTAAAAAGTCCTTTTGAATCATTAAGAGTGTAATAAAACTAGATCCGAACGAATATTCGCCTAATGCTATAATAATTTATTTTATTTGAATGTAGTTATAAAGGAATCATCAGGCGACCACTAGGATACGCTGAAGCAATGATGATTGAACCCTCTGAAGGAAATTCTATATTGGAAGACTTTGGATCAGTAATTAGTGCCATGGGAATGGGCCGCGGAACACCAAAAGCCAGTCAAGATAGACTGGTTGCTAAAATTGGTCTTGGCAGAGGAACGCCAATAAGAGATGATAAGTAACTTGATGGTAAACGGCTTCACTCGCTCAAAACGTAGGGCTTTCCATGGGATATTTGGAATCCTTGTAGAAATCTTCTTTCCCAACATTATAACTATTTATTAATATTATAATAATAATATTAATTCCGTAAGAGGTCATGTGACTGTCTTGTTAGTAGTCCAGTAACCAGTAACACTTCTGTATGCACTAATAATTGCGCTCAGTACCTTTGGTATAAATAACGTTAAAATCATGTTTGCTCAGCTAATTGGAAAAAAAAAACTTTTATGTCGTTTCAAATTTTTCATAGAAAGAACCGTTTTCAAGTTAGAGCCTTATAAACCATTGAAGTTGTACTATAATTGACATATTTGCAGATGTTAGAGTGAGCTTTGAAATGAAAATTTTCAAAAAAGGGTGAATTGCTTTTCAAGACACGTACACCACACAGGAAAAATAAATTTCCGACCGAACTAAAACTTTTGTTTATGGACAAAATTAAAACCGGCCTTTTTGACGACTAAAGAATATAATAATATAATATATAATATAGAATATAATAATAAATAGTTGTTCAAATAGGCTTTGAAAAGCAATTTTTTTTTTTTTTTTTTTAATTTTTCAGTTCGAAATGCACTGAGATATTTATCTGAAAATATATGAATTTTAGTGCAAATTCAATTGTTTATAACGCTCTAACTTGAATCTGGTTCATTGATTGCAAAATTTGAAAAGACATACAAGTGTTTTCCACCGGCTTTCCAAATATAATTCAAGAACAAAATTTCATTTATAACTAACGTCATTGTTAAACAAAATTGTTTGAGTGATTGCTGTATTAGATTTCGAAAAAGTACCCTTGATATTCATAATCAGGGAACTTTTGCGGACTTTTTAAACCAAAGGTACTGACAGCAACTTTCAGTGCATACAAAAGTGTTACTGACTACTGGACCATAGCTATTAATATTAAAGTTACTGTAAAATTTCTAATAACATAAAAAGTTGAAAACATAAATTTTTTTTAAAAAGCTAGCAAAGTTTAAAAAAGTAAAATTTTACAGCATAATAAAAATTCTAGAAACGAAAATATTGAAACTAGAATACAAATTAATTTGCTCCTTTAAGTATTAACCTCTTTGTTTCTTATTTAAAAATCTATTGTGCAAAGCTTATTTGTCAAATACGATGTAAGCAACTTATTAAAAATATTCATTATTAATACTCTACGAATATTATTCAAAATTATTTCACAATTTGTCGACTATTGTATATGATTTCTTATGTTATGAAAACAAGTCCAAATATTATCCTACCATAAAAGAGAGGTTGCGATTATATCTCAAAATCTGAAGCCACATTCTCTCTTCACCTATTGGTTGGATTTAAATTCACCGTCTATGCTTTAGAATCAAGATTATAATCGATATTAGAATCGAGATCAGCGTATGTGCACCGAGGAGCGGTCTGGAATCATTTTTAGGTTAAGAACAGAGCTGCGTATTATGAAGCCAAGGCATGTGTACTATTCATGTGCACATTGGTGATTGATGATAGCTGACGATATGGTCGTAAGAACTCATCGCATGGGGGGGAGCTGGCTCCAGTTTAAAAGGGGAAAACCAGCTGGATGATGGTGGCTCAGAATTTGCGGCGTTGTGCAGGCTATGTACGCTCCCCCCTTACCAATTGAGGGTGACACCACGACTCACTCAATGCTTCACGCTGAGTCTATGAGTTCTAACGGTTCTAACGTCTTATGGTTGTTTCCCGAGTGATTCGTTTGGTGGCGGTGAATGCTAGAGATACAAGTCAAGTTCGGAGTTTGAATTGTACAATTTTAACTGACCCTTAATCCATTTGAAATTAAACAATTTACATACTTTCAAATCAAATATTGAAGTTTTCAAAAATTCAAATCGTAGTAATATTTATACACGGAAAAAATTTGTACTGGAGGAATTACTGAACTGGTTACGTTCAGGCGGATATGAGAAAAATTCGGTGAATTAACAATAACTGTTCTGTAAATCATTTCGAACTGTTGGGTCATAATTACAGAACTGATAATAAGTACTAAAAATCGGTGCCGTAAAAGTTCAAAATGATAATTACGAATAAGTTGAAGATAAACTACATCTGTGCTGTGAGAACCACGGTTCTCGGTCGCTTAAAATTATAGAACTCTACTGTGTTTTGGAATACATGGACGTGGCGGCGCGCTGCACATGTGTGTGTCGCAAACACAGTTGCGATACGACAGTAGCGTTGCGTCAGTGTGTGTCACTGATGTGCGGCCCGGCATCGCATCAGCGAGATTCAATAAATAATCAATAATCAAAATTACAAAAACAAAAAATCAATGGAATCACCATGTACGTTTCGCATTGGTCCCAGTTTTTTTTATATCTTAAACTAATTACTTTGAAAATTGATAAACAATTGCTCACGTGAGGTTTTAAAATTGTGTACGACTTTGGTAACGATGCTAACTCTCGTTATTCAACACAGCGTTGTATCTAAATTTAAAATATTTTTAAATTTAATTTTCTTGACAAAAAATCTCATTAATTAAAAATTTACTAAGAAAAGTGCTTCATTAATGAGTTCTGTAAATGAGGTGACTTCGTGAAACCAAAAATGTATAATAGTTCGTTATTTTGACATCGTCGAAGCTTGAAAATGCTTGAACGTTTTAAATAATTTATTTAAATTGTTTTCAACCTTTACAGCACAAAATAAACAATTTTACTGATGTAATAAAAATAAAGTTATCGCATAGTAATTAGACTTAATTTTGTCAGTAGTATATGGAAGTAGTTTTGGAAGGAGTAGACTTACACAATTTCAGTAAAATGTTAATACAATTGACAGGATTATATTAGATCAGGAGCTGTTTTAATATTTAAATAAGCTATATATCCCAGATTTTTTCTATTTTTCTTCTTCAGTTTTATTCATCCCGAAAAATATTAGAAACCCAAATAGAATTAATGAAATAGAATTAGTGAATAAAAATCTGATAAAATTCATAGAATTTGAGTTGAATTTAAAAACCTTCAAATTCAATTTAAAAAATTGAAAATTTAAATAAAATCCATTGAATTCAGTGGTTTTGAAAAAAAAAAACTAGGAAATTGGTGTAGATCTGAATTTACTAATGTCGTTAACCCTTGGAATCTCTGTTTGAATGAATATAATATTCAATTAATGAAATGTTATAAAAATCTTGAAAGTTAGGTTTCGGATTATGTTGCACGTAGCAAGTCTTACTTTGTGAATGTAAAAAATAATCTGGTTTTCGTAATAATTTTATGTAAATTCAAAACACTTGTGACATTTATATTTAATTTACTGGAATATTTTTCGCTATCATTAGGGGAACTTCATTAAATCATATAAAATGTTCTCGAATCAAATAAGATTTTCTGTGAAATCTATAGAAGAATGTATCCTTCACCTTCCTGGAGAATAAACCTAGTTTTTTTTTCTTTACAGAAAGGTTAATTAGTGCGCGCATATAGTGGATTTTTCCAGTATTATTTATTCAATAGTTTTAAGGACCTATTTTTATAAATGTATTAACAAGAGTTTTCCATACAAAATTTGTTTTATTTCATATCTTAAACCTTTTGGAAAGTAGCGGAATTGGTTTTAACTGATTTTTAAATTCAGTGTCTTGATACGCTACTTTCTAAAAATCATTTCCACTTCCCAAAAATTAAATTTTTTGTATTAAAAATATTTTCGAAACTGGAAATTATATTTCAGTTCAAGTAAAATAATAATGATTGTTGTCTTAATCTGTAAACTGAATTTTCTTTTATTCAACACAAATAAATTTTTTTTACAAGTCCATTACTATAGAAAGAAATATATTTTTACATTAAAAATGGATCCTGCTATACTGAACATTAATAGAAACTTTTATAATTATATCGTCTCACATTTACACTTTTGAAATTAAAACATTCAATGCATGACTTATTATGATTATGTTTAAAATTAAACAATCTTTTAAAAGAATTCAATTTTTTAAGTTTACAATTTCAAATTTAAAAAGTGTGAAATTCGGAATTATAAAATCAGGGTGTCTAGCAACCCGGGAAATCCGGGAATTTGCCTGGAATCTTGTGTATCTTGAAAAATACGGGAAAATAATGGAAATTCCTGAGCAGATCTGGGAAATATGTGGTGACAAATTTAGGTAGAAATTTTCATTTCCTGCGTGGAATTATTATAAAGTTATACGATTCAATGGTAAAAGCGCGTGACGATTTGGTCGTGGTCGATTTATTGGTAACCAATCAAAAGCTGTGAAACTTTTGAAATTTACTAACCAAAACTAGGGGCAGGTAATCAATCCGTCTACTGATGCCAGAATAAAAGTGAAAGATTTTTTTGATTTTTTGTAGCAAATTCCTGCTCGTATTATCGTCCTGAGTTTTGAATTATAAACTATTGGCATTGAAGCTTAAAATTGTTTTCATTTAAACGCTGAATACTTTATGCGTATAAAAAGGAAGCTCTCAATATTATTCAATGGAATAATTTTAAATGAAATGACATATAAATCTACGTTTTTATTTTCCATGCCCTAAATTGAAGAATGAATCAATACATTTTTAAATCTTGAAAATTATATAATTTTGAAGACATTTTTGATTAGAAACATTAAAAATTAAATATTTTTCAATTGATGGTTTAAAATCAAATTTTTAATTTGAAGTCGTTTGCAATAAATAATTGGTCAGTTATTTATAAATTAAAAATTTCACTTGCAGTTTCAAAATTCAACAAAATGAAACAATTAAAATTCTTACCTTAAAAGGTTAAACTTTGCACTCAACGATTTAAGACTTTATATTTGAAACAATTCACTTTCAAATTGTTTAATTTTGAATATTTGATTTATATGTCATTGCTGTTTTTAAATAAACAACCCAATACTGCTAGATATTTTGAAAATGCCTTTTTTAATTAAAAAATTTCAATTCGCAATGGATTAAAAATGGAATATTTAAAACTGGAACAATATTTGAACGCGTATAATTTGAAATTAAATAAAAAAGTTTAATTATGAGTCTATTCACTTTAAATTATTTAAAAATTGAAATTAGTTTACAAAGTTTCAATCAAACGCTTACACTTGTTTAACTACTAAATTTGCCACTTTCCGGTTTTCCGGGTTTAGAAGAATCCTGGACATTTACCGGTCTAGCGGCTACCACATTTTCAAAATTATTAGTTTTAAGGTAAAAAATTGAAAATTCAAAAGGTCGAAAAAATACATTTTCCCCAACATTGTTTTCATGTTTTTTTGAACCTCAAAGTATATATTTGTTCTGGCAAAGTTTTAATTAGAAGTTTTTTTCCAAGTTTTACTTTTTATTCATATTAGTATTTACTTCAGTCATTGCTACAATATTTTTAATCTACGCATATATGTTGGAATTTTTACCCATACATTTTTTTAACATTTTCCTATAATTTTTGTACGTTTTGTTTTGAGCGATATGGTAAAACATACAACATTTCGACATCAAATATTTAATACTATGTTCAAATATTTTTGACCAAAAATGTTAACCAAAAATTTTGGGTCTGGCACTGGTCGTTTCTCACAAGCGGTGAGAATTTTCTTGGTTAGTATATAAGGACCACTTCGGCCAATATGCTCAGCGTGCGACATTCTGCGTTAGGGGAGTGCGTTGCGTGCACTATACCATGTATGTATATACGTTAGGTTAGGCTATAGAATCATATTATGTTTGTGTGCGTACAATAAGTTAAGAATGTGTCTCTCGTGTGTGTCCTCCGTCCGTCCTTGCTTCCTTCCTTCTACTATACAAAGTAGTAGTATATAAATCGGAATTTTTTTTCGTGTTGGAAACGAAGGCGCGGTGATGTAGAAATCACAGAACTCTGCCGTGTTTTTGATTTGAGAAGCGTTCTGTGAAATATCCAGTCCTCCACTTTGTTTTTAACGGACTTTAGTTTCGCAAATTTTAAAGTTTCCTGTTGCTAAAATTACTGTCCCATTTAAGAATTCTTCCTGCATTATATTTAATTCTCATAGAAAAAGTTCTGTAGAATTTAAAATAACGTAGTTCTGTAATTATTACGGATTTTTTCTCATATCCGCCACATCGGAACTAATTCTGTAATTTCTCAAGTACAAATTTTTTCCGTGTATCTTCATATAAAACGAGCAATTACAAAATCAATATATCTACAATTTGAACGTTACAATTTTAATTCTTTTATTTAGAAATAATTTCAATTGTAAATAACTTTGAGATGTATTGAGAAGTTTAAAAAAAATTACCTTTTTGCGAAGTACGAAATATTTTATAATACTGAAAAGTGTCTATTGTGATTCCTCAGAAAAATGATAATTAACACAATTATCAAAACATACTCTCGAAGATTTTATAAGCAATTTTTTTATTGAAAAATATTGTAAAAAAATGTTATGAAAAAACCGAGGGGTTGACAACTCGACCGACTGGGTGTACACTAGGGTGGTCCAAAAAACGCTTTTCGAGCTACAGGGCAAGTCCCCCCGCCAAAAGTTTCCATTTCCAGAGAAAGAAAATCCCTATTTTTTTTTTTCGAAATTCGAATATTAACACGTGCCACCGGGCACTTCAAAATCCCATTTAATTAACATGGGGAAATTTTGGATTTTCGAAAAATTGAACTCATACTTCAGGGTTTGTTCGAAACGTGTCAAACATTTTAGGGATTGAAGAGGAGTACCTATGAAATAAAAGGATACTAATAACTTTCATTTTCAACTCACCCTTACCCCCCTCCACAACACCCCAAATATGACCCAAAAATCAAAAAAGTACATTTTCACGTATTCTTGTTACTTTTCAGCAATTTCCGTCTTTTTTTCATACAAATAATTACTAATGGACAATTTGAATATTTTCCATGACTTTTGAAACAATTTTTAATTGTTTAAACAAATGTAACTTATTTAAACAATTACTTTTCCCCAAAAAATGTGAAAAATAATCGTATTTTCTGATTGAAATGTAACAGTTTGTCATTGTTTGGAGTAGTTATTTTTTTAAAAAACATTATGTAATTATTTAAACAATTACTTATTGTTTATTCTCAAAATTTCTGAAAATTGACCCAGAGATGTCCAGTTTTTTCTCAAATTGGTATCCTATGCTACTTTTTGTTAAATAATTATATAATTTTAATACATATCTTATAATTTTTAATAAATTTATATTTGTTTAAACAATTTTGATTTGTTTAAACAGTTTTTTTTCGATAACTTTAAAAAAATTAAATCAAATGAAATACATATAATTATTTTGCTGACTATATAGTGTATAGAAAGAATATATTAACAATTTTTCAATTGTTTAAACAAACATAATTTGTTCAAACAATTATTTTTTCAACAATATTTTTCAAATCGTATTTTCTGAATTAAACATAATATTGGATGATTTCTAGAAGTAGCAAATTCTGTTAAAAACGTCGTGTCATTGTTTAAACAATTTTTATATGATTTACATGATCCATGAATGTTTTATAAATAATCGTGCTAAGGTAAAACGAGAATCAGCGACAAGTTTTAATATTTATAACGAGTATGAAAATGGAAAAAAGCAATCTATTGAAACTTGAATCCTAATTTGCATTAGTGAATGTACTTTTTTGTAATATAATTATGATAAAGATTGTAAAAATATGAAGAAAGCAATGATAAATACACTTTTATGATTTAAATGTTATTATGACTTCCATGATTTATTTAATAATGCGCCAAAGAAGATGTAAACCATTCATACTCAATTTGAAGAAAATTTGAAGAAAAAAACAATAATTAATTGTATAAGCAATAACATAAAGTTTTTAGCAAATTTTATTACTCCTCGAAATCATTCAATATTTCGTTTAATTCAGAAAATATGAATAACAAAATATTTTTGGAAAAATAATTGTTCAAACAAATTATATTTGTTTAAAAAATTACAAAATTGTTGATATATTCTTTTTATACACTATACAGTCAGAAAAACAATTATATGTATTTTATTTGATTCAATTTTTTTTTAAGTTATCGAAAAAAAACTGCTTAAGCAAATCAAAATTGTTTAAACAAATATAAATTTATTTAAAATTATAAGAAATGTATTAAAATTATATAATTATTTAACAACAAGTAGCATAGGATACCAATTTGAGAAAAAACTGGACATCTCTGGGTCAATTTTCAGAAATTTTGGGAATAAACAATAAGTAATTGTTTAAATAATCACATTATGTTTTTTAAAAAAATAGCTGCTCCAAACAATGACAAACTATTACATTTCAATCAGAAAATACGATTATTTTTTACATTCTGTGGGAATAAATAATTGTTTAAGTAAGTTACATTTGTTTAAACAATTGAAAATTGTTTAAAAAGTCATACGAAATATTAAAATTGTCCATTAGTAATTATTTGTATGAAAAAAAAGACGGAAATTGCTGAAAAGTAACAAGAATACGTGAAAATGTACTTTTTTGATTTTTGGGTCATATTTGGGGCGTTGTGGAGGGGGGTAAGGGTGAGTTGAAAATGAAAGTTATTAGTATCCTTTTATTTCATAGGTACTCCTCTTCAATCCCTAAAATGTTTGGCACGTTTCGAACAAACCCTGAAGTATGAGTTCAATTTTTCGAAAATCAAAAATTTCCCCATGTTAATTGAATGGAATTTTGAAGTGCCCGGTGGCACGTGTTAATATTCGAATTTCGAAAAAAAAAAATAGGGATTTTCTTCCTCCGGAAATGGAAACTTTTGGCGGGGGGACTTGCCCTCTAGGATGAAAAAAATTTTGCAATGCATTTTTGGACCACCCTAGTGTACACCTACTTCTGACTTCAAGATGACTTCAGAAGATTTAACTGACTTCAGGAGATTTCATGTGACTTCAAGTGACTTCATGGGAATTCACGTGACTTCAGCAGAATTCAAGTGACTTCATGGGAATTCGCGTGACTTCATGTGAATTCAAATGACTTCATGTGAATTCTAATGACTTCAGATATTTCAGGAGAATTCAAGTGACTTCAGGTGACTTCAAGTGACTTTATGGGAATTTGCGTGACTTCATGTGAATTCAAATGACTTCATGTGAATTCTAATGACTTCAGATATTTCAGGAGAATTCAAGTGAATTCATGTGATTTCAAGTGACTTCACGTGAATTCATGTGAATTCAAATGACTTCAGATATTTGAGGAGATTTCAAGTGACTTCACGTGACTCATAATTGAAAAATTGGGTTTTGCGAGTTGCTGGCGCTAATTATGATTTTTTTGCGATTTTTTTAAACAAAGTGTTTCTAATACATAAAATATTACTTCTTACTGATAATTAGATGTTTAAATGCATTGTTTTAATAAATTATTATTGCTTTGAGCAATTTTCTCTTAGAATACAGATAGAAGATCGCAGTTTTTCCGAATTTTATAATTAGAGTGGGATGATGAATAAAGCAAGTTAACGAACATGATTATTTAAACAATTTATTATTGTTGAATACTATCTCCTCTTAGATCATTGCTAGAAACTTGCGGGTTTTTCTTAAATTTCTAACTTTGCTTCGGCTTTTTAGTTATAAACAAATAATAAATAAACAATAAAGAGAATATTTTTCTAGCATTTCTCCAAGAGAGAAAATAGTTGCAAACCATAATAAATTGTATAAACAATTATGTTTATCAACTTACATTATGATCTCACTAAGTAAAAGGTAGACAAAGTCAACAAATTTCAGAAAGAAACCGTAACTATCTAGCATTATTATAAGGAAAGATAGTTAAAAACAATAATAATTTGTTCAAAAAATTAGTTTTTTTGAATTTTTGTCACTATTACCATACTTTAAGCGAAAAGTAGAAGAAGAGTTGAAAATTTAAGAAAAACTCCAATTTTATAACATTATTCAAAGAGAATATCATAAAAATAATAATGAATTGTTCAAACAATTATGTTTGTTAACTTGATTTAATTATGACCCTACTATAATTTGAAAGTGAACCAAAAGTGGAAAATTTTAGAATAAACTGCGACATTCTAGGATTATTCTAAGAGAATATTATTTTGAATATTAAATGGTTTAAACAATTTGTTCTGTTGAATCAAATTGATTATTGTTTCGCTCTAACGGAAAAGTTGAGAACCAGTTGAAAAATTCAGATAAAACCACGACATTTCAACTCCATTATAAGATAAAATGGCTATAAACAATAATGAATTGTTTGAAAAATGTATTTAAACATTAAATTATCCCATTGAAGTAATATTTTATTTATTAGAAACAGTGTTTATCAAAAGAAACCTCAAACAAATAATATTCAGAGCCAGAAACTCGCAATACCCAATTTTTCACTTACGAGGTTTATTGGGGATCCTATAAAAGGAAAATACGTGTTTTCACAGCACGTCTGCGGAAAGTTCGATTTTCCGTGGCTCCGTAGACTCTGGAAAGTGGCCGATTTCTGAGCTTCTCACTTTACACCACTAGAGTTTGTAAAGTATGCTACTTTACACCTCTAGAGGTTGTAAAGTAGCCAAACTAACAATGTAATGAGATGTATAGAAAATACGACTTACATTGATCGTCGTTTTCTAACCTCACTCTGTTACTGTTTCTTACCACTCTGTGGTGTGGTGTGGTGTGGTGTGGTGTGACATGACATGATATTAACTATATTCAATATGAATAATTGTAACAACGATTAATATGATTAGTGGTGATCAAAATGAATAAATAAATACATTCACTTATTTATTGAGAATCTCACTCCGAAAATCGAACTTTTTCCTTAGACTCGCTGTGAAAAGTATTGTACTTGACATGTGAGAAGCAGGCAATCCCTGATTCGTGTGATGTCATCACTCGCCTTCGGCTCGTGACGCCAACTTCACACTCATCGGGAATTGCCTACTTTCCACACTTGTCAAGTAAATAGCTATAAACTATACGGGGCTATCTACTATCCACGTACACTTTGGATAGACCCCTTCAGCCCCCCTCGTGGACTATCGTCGACTTTTGCCCTAGGGGGGGGGGCGCCCCCTCCACCAACTGTCTACGTGGTATATGGGTGACCCCAAATGAATTTAGGTGATTTTAAGTGACTTCACATGAATTCACGTGACTTCTTGTGAATTAAAATGACTTCAGATATTTCAGGAGATTTCAAGTGACTTCAATTGAATTCAAGTGACTTCAAGTGAATTCCAGTGACTTCAAGTGAATTCAAGTGACTTCAAGTGAATTTAAGTGACTACAAGTGAATTCATGTGACTTCAAGTGAATCCAGGTGACTTCAAGTGACTTCAGATATTTCAGGAGATTTCAGGAGACTTCAGGAGATTTCATTACAAGTGTACACCTGACTTCACGAGTTGTCAACCCCTCGGAAAAAACAAGTTATGAAAAAATTTCTAAAATAATAAAAAATACATAAATATTTCAGAAAGTATTAAACAAAATGTAGATTTTTGAACATTTTAAAATTTAATTTCAAACATTTTTATGAATTTTGAATGGTCTTGAAATATTTACAAAATCAAAATATCTACAATTTGAACGTTAAAATTTCAATTCTTTTATTTAAAAACTATTTCATTTGTAAATAACTTTAAGATATATTGAGAAATTAAAAAAAAATTACATTTTTAAGAAGTACGAAGTATTCCATAATAAAGAAAAGTTTTTATTATGATTCCTAAGAAAAGTGATAATGAACACAATTATCAAAATATACTCTCGAACATTTTATAAGCAATTTTTTTCTATTTCAAAATATTGCAAAAAAAAATTTATGAAAAATTTGATTGATTTTATTAAAAATGTACAAGTTATGAAAAAAATTCTAAAATAATAAAAAATACATAAATATTTCAAAAAGTCTAAAACAAAATGTAGATTTTTGAACATTTTGAAATTTCATTCAAAACATTCTTATGAATTTTAAATGGTCTTGAAAGAATTACAAAATAAAAATATCTACAATTTTAATTCCTTCGTTTAAAAACAATTTAATTTGTAAATAACTTCAAGATATATTGAGAAGTTTTAAAAAAATTACCTTTTTAGGAAGTACGAAATATTTCATAATACTGAAAAGTGTTTATTATGACTCCTAAGAAAATTGATAATTAACACAATTATCAAAACATACTCTCGAAGATTTTATAAGCAATTTTTTTTCTATTCCAACAATTTTTAAAAAAATTTATGAAAAATTTGATAGATTTTATGGAATATGTACAAGTTATGAACAAATTTCTAAAATAATAAAAAATGTATGAATGTTTCAAAAAGTCTAAAACAAAATGTAGATTTGTGAACATTTTGAAGTTTAATTCAAAACATTTTTATGTATGTATGTATTTATTCTCTCCCTTTTACGGGTTTGAGGGCCTCCGCTTTCTTTACAGTACGTTACAAAACCACTTATACTACCTTAATAATACTCAATATCAATAGACTTGTATTATACTTATATTAAATTATATGCTATCGCTTTGTCTTAACAAAATTACTCTCGAGATTTGCTGACTATTGAGTTTCCTGGGCTTCCGTTTCCTCTTACCATTTCCGTTCACATGATTTTTAGCGTTTTGTTTACTTTAATTTCCTTTTATAGGAGTAAGCGCTCCACCTTTCCCTACTTCATGCCCCTTACTTTCTCTCATTTCTTCCAGTCTCATCATCCAGCTTGCCCCGTGTCCACTCCCATCCAAGATCCACTTTATCCTGTCATCCACACTCTCAATGCCTGTTTCATCCCCCATACATCTCTCTAAAACATGCTCCCATGATTCTATCTTGTAGTAACAGACTCTACATCTTCTTTCCTCCTCATCCATTCAGTACCTACACTCTCTCATTCCTTCTCCCATCCAGGGTGTCTAGCGACCGGGAAATCCGGGAATTTGCCGGGAATTTTGTAAAACCTTGAAAATTACGGGAAAATGCCCGCAATTCTTTGAAAGATCCGGGAATTCTTTGAACGATCCGGGAATTCTGTTACCATACATTCCAAATCTTTATTTTCTGTGTAAAATTATTCTTATATAATAAAAACTTTGAAAAACGTAATTTGTCTTATTTGAAAAGAAGGCGCAAATCACAGCTAATGAACATCGTTTTCTTGGACATGCGCAGAAACTCAAGTCTTCAACTTCGAAAATCGAGTCGAGACCACGGGATGTTTTTAGTTACTTCACGTATATGGCGCTTGTGTCGTATGTGTCGAAAATTGCATGGTTAATAGGCTTGGGAAAGGCTGCACATGAAATATTAGCGCCGCGCTCGGAAAGATTGGAACTATCAACTTCCAAAAGAAACTTGCTTGTTTTTGGCGTAGGTAATGTACAGGAGTTTCGTCTTCTGTATCAATTCTCCATACCATGGGTCGAGTTCGAGCCATGAATATCGTAAAAGCGCAACAGTGGATGCCCAGCTAAACGTTAGTCTTATCTGATTTTAAATTTAATTTTTGAATTAATAAATACCTCATTTTTGTAATACAAGTGACTGTTTATTTCAAATTATGCTCTTTCCGGGCGCTAAGCTATTGTCAGAGTCCCGATCCTCAAATAGCTAAACACATCACAAGAACAAACCGGGAAAAACGTTATTTCTGACCCGGGAAATCCGGGAATTTGTAAACGGAATTTCGCTAGTCCATCCTAAATCGTATAACGTGGTTCCATTTACTGTCCTTCTTAATCTTTCTTTAATATTCTGGTTCTCCTACGGCCTTCACTACCTTATACCACCTATTATACTTAGATTCCACGATTTTTTCCATCTTTAATCTCCCTCTCTTATTATCAGTTCATTCTCTAACTCTTGCCATACTCTGACATCTAACCTTATATCGCACTCTCTCCTCCTCTGTTGTCTCTCTTTCTCAAATCTTAATCCTTCTGTGTTACCCCTAGTCTCTTTGTTTACTACTTCCCGCAGACAAGCTTGTGCTATCCTGCTTCCCTTCCCCCTCTTCAGTTTCTCCCCAAAGTTCCATGCTCTCTTCATCTGTCTAATAACCATTTTACCTCTACTTAATTCCTCCCTCAACATATATCCTGGACAGCTCCAGCTCACTCTCATTACCCATCTCAAGAATCTCTTGCATACTTTAACCCTCTTGTGCTCCTTCCATCCCCAGATCTCCACTCCGTAACTTAGGACTGACCACACCAACGCATGAAGCATCCACAGTCTCATCTTCCAGTCATCTTTAAACCTTCTCTTCCCTATAGCCCACACCTGCCACATTACTTTAGTCGCACATTCTATCCTTCTCTCCTGTAGCTCAACCCCTCCTTTCGACTCAAACCTGAAGCCTAGGTAACTAAATTCCTCAAACTGTTCCACATTCTCCCCGTACATCTTCCATTCATATTCCTCCTTTGTCCTTCTCTTCCTAAAAATCATCACTTTCGTCTTATTCACGTTTAACATTAAGCCCTTAATTCTCACATACTCCTCAAATACTCTCATTATGAGACTCATCCCTCTCTCGTCATCCACTAATAATACTATGTCGTCTGCATACGCTAAGGAATATACCTTGCTATTTCCCACTTTCCCCTTTTCCTTTCTTCTCCAGTTTCTCCTCTAGATCTGCCAACAAGAGACTGAATAGTAGTGGGCTCAGTGGGCACCCTTGCCTGAGTCCCTTTCCACTCCAGAAAGTCTCCCCTTTTTGTTTCCAAATCCTCACCGTTATCTTAGTCTCTTCGAAACACCTTCCTGTTTACCGAGTCAAAAGCCGCTTTGAAGTCTAAGAATAAGGCCACTAACTTCCCTTTCTTCCTCCCTAAGTTCCTATTCATCAGATAGTTCAGTACGTACATGTTGTCTACTGTTCCCATACCTTTCCTGAAGCCCGTCTGATTGTGTGGGATAATCCCCTTCTCTTCCACCTCCCTTTCTAATCTCTTTCTGAGAATCTCCGTATATATTTTGTAACCCACCGACATAAGTGTGATTCCCCTATACTCCTCCACCTTCTTGCCCTCTTTTTTCTTAATTATTGGTACCACCAACCCTGTCCTCCATTCCTTAGGCCATCCCTCTCCTCTCCACACCTGTTTGCATGCCTCCCATATTTCTTTTCTCACCCCTTTTCCACCAAACCTCAAAGCCTCGTTCTCAATATCGTCCTCACCTGTTGCCTTGTTTCTTTTAAGCCTCCCTATCGCTCCATTTACTTCCTCCCTACTTATCCCGTCATTGCTATCATCTTCCCCTTCTTCTCGTAGCTTAAAGTACGCGGTGCACTCATCCATTTCGATTTCCTCATTGATGCCCTTCCTTCCTCCTCGTTCCCCATTGATTCCTCCACCTCTTCCATATACCTACTTTTCTCCAACTGCCTTTTATCACTTAACAATCTTTCATGTTCTCTCTTTCTCCTAATAAATTCCTGTTTCCCTATCTCCCCTTTTCTCCACTTTTTTACATTTTCCTTCATTCTATCTTTACTCTCCTTGCATTCTGCGTCCCACCATCCCCTCTTCATTCCCTCCTCCTCTTCTCTTGGCCTTACCTCTTCTTTTATCCTCTCTGCAAGTTCTTTTAGTTTCTCAAGGCGCGCGTCCACGTCTTCCCTTCCATTCCTCTAATCTCTTCACTCTCCATTCTTTCTATAAATTCTCTGGATTTATCCTCCCCCATCTACCCATTTTTACTTTCCTTTCGCCAGTTATTTCGCTATTAGCGAAAAGTGTTCTGAGCCTATTTCATTGCCACTTCCACTTTATCTATTCTCTCCCTTATTTTTTCTGCTAGGATATAATCTATCACTGTCTGCCCTTTACCTATAAAAGTCACTTCCCCTTCTTCATCTCCCCTTATATTTCCATTGAAGATAAACCACAACTCCTCCCCTAACAGGTTCAAAAGATTTTTACCCTTCCGATCTATCTCCCTGTGCTTGGAATTTCTTTGGAAAGTTTCGCTTTCTTCATGCCAGAT
>CAKNXH010061135.1:131115-143627 GCA_932178445.1 Andricus quercusramuli
ATATAAAAATTAAAAAAATAAATAGAAAATTCTTTTTCCAAAAATCAGTTGAAGTTTTAGTTTCTGAGTTATAAAATATTTAAGCTGGTCCAATCAGGAGCGCCGTATAAACAGCCATGTGTCCGTGAACAGGATTCCAACGTAGTGTTCTCCCGTCGCTAACCCCACCTCTGCGCTCACTCCGATAACACTGCGTTGAAATCCCGGTCACGCACACATGGCTGTTTATACGGCGCTCCTGATTGGTCCATCTTAAATATTTTATAGATAAACGTTTATTTTCTCAGCCTGCTGGCCTTAAAAAATTGACTTGCTTACACTTCCATTTTTACAGAATTTTCTTAAAACTAACCTTTAAAAACTAACATCCATCCAGTCCTTATCTCTAAGCCTAAACCTATTTATTATCTTCCAGACGTCCCTCTCTCTCTTAACATTTGCTAACTCCTTTTCCAGCTCTTTCTCCTCTTCCTGTGCTTTCTTCTTAAACATCACTCTAAACCCCTTCCTCATTTCTACATATTCCTCCCTTCTCGCATTACCCTCTTTCTACTTCTTGTACTTCCTCTTCACCTTCCTTTTCATGTTCTTACATTCCCTATCCCACCACAGCTTCACCATTCCTTTCTTCTTCTTTCTAAATGCCTTCTTTTGCACACACCCTTTAACCTTCTCTTTCAGATCCTCCCATATCTCTTCCACCGACTCCCCGCCAAAGCGTACCTTTCCTAGATCCTCCTGGTACCTCTCTATCCCCTCCCTCGTCCAGGTCGCCCTCTCCCCTATCGAGGCTTCTTCCCTGCCTTGTCTTCCGCCACCCTCACCTCTTATCCACAGACTCAATGGCTGATGGTCTGTTTCCACCCTCCCCTCTACTGCGAATTTTTTCCGTCTCCTCCCATCCTTGCATATTCATAACCACATAATCTATCACCGATACCCCCACCTTACTTACGTATGTGTATTCTCCTTCTTCGTCCCCAGTTGCCATACCATTCACCACCGCCCAGCCGCTATCCTCCATCCAGACCCTTAGAATCTCCCCCTCCTTATTTATTATCTTATCCTTCGATTTCCTTCCGAAGCTTTCCCCTTCCGTGTAAAGTCCCCCTTCGCTCCCCATCCTCGCATTAAAATCCCCACCCTGTACCACCATACCCTCTCTTTCGTCCAGCAGTTCTTCCACCCTTTCTTTAATTCTTTCCATCCCCTCCTTATTGTATACTGTCCCAAACTTACACGTTATGCCTCCTATTTTTATTTCCCTCATTCGCACTCCCTCCCCCTCTTCCTCTCAATGAACTTTTTCCTCTAATCTGTCTCTAACCCCGCTTCTAATTCCCCCACCGGCCCTTCCTTTCTTCTTCACTTACCGCCTCCTGGATTCTCCACGTATACACCGTTGGCAGCTGTGGTTCTATTCTATCCCATTCGTTTCTTTATACCCACGTCTCTACCAGTCCCACACCTTAAAATCCCTGGATATACCGCCAGAACTCCGCGTCCTTCTCCTTTACCCCTGCTACGTTCCAGTACAGCACCTTCACTACTCCTCTACCCTGCCTTACCCCCACCCCCTAATGTCTGCGAAACGAATTCCCCTGCACTTCTTTCAACACCTCTTCCTCATCATCCCACACCCACATTTTCTCGTCTATTTTTATTTTCCGATATCGTACCTTCGCCGACCTCCCTTCACTCTTCTCCCTTCTAGCTCTTTCGTTCAGCATTCTCTGCACATCCCTTTCCTTTCTCGATAAGTCGTGATCGATGAAAACTACCTTATCCTTTATGCTACTCTTATTTCGCATTACCCCCAACTTTTCTCCCCAGCTCTCCATCTCCACAACCGCCACTTCCTTGTCCTTTCTCCCCTCCAACTTAAGTTTCACTAGCCTGCCTTTAACCCACCCTATGCTCTGTAGCAGCGCTTCCACACCCTCTCATTCTTCCCCGCTCTTTAGCTTCAACCCTTTTACCACAATATTATTCCTCCTGTCTGCCTTCTCTTTTCTCTCCATTCTCAACTCCATTGCCCTTAACCTTTCCCTATCTGACCTCTCCTCCTTCTCACTCCTACGCTCTCCCACTTTCTCTTCTATCATATTTTCTACCCTCTCCCAAATACCTTCAATCTCGCTCCCCCACCTCCGTCTCCTACTTTCGTTTCCGTCCTGCCCTCCATCTTCTCAAGCCTTTTTTCCGTCCTTTCCTTCCACCCCCTAATTTCCTCTTCCATCTGCTTTATTTTAACTCCTTTTCTTTCCTTTCCCTCTCTAACCCCTCTACTCTCTCCCTCAGCTCTTTCGTCTCCTTTTCCCATTTCTCATCTCTAATTCTCAGGTCCTCCCTCATGGCTTCCATCTGCTCTTTAGTCCCCCTTACGTCGTCCCTCAGCCCCCTGATCTCGCCTATTAGCATACCGAGAGCCACTTACTCCACATTTCCCTCCATTTGGGGGGGGGGGTAACCTACTTGTTTTCACGCTTTTCTTAAAAGAACTCTCTACCACGCTTTCGTCCGGGCTCTCTTGGCAGTATCTCTTCCTCTTCGAGAGATCCTCCCCGTCACTTGTGCTCGACGTTCTCTCGCTCACCTTCTCTCTTCCTGCGTTACCACCGTCCCGCTTTCTCCCTCTCCCTGGCGCGCCACTTGACATCGAGCCACGTACTGTTGGCCGTCGTGGCACGCGGAAAATTTCCTCACCGTCAACGTCACTACCAGTACTCTCACTACCCACCTCCCGCTCTGCCGCCGGTAACTGGGACCTCTCCATGCAGTAACTAACCTCACTTTCTCAATTTACTTAAATCCCACCTCACACCTACGCTCAAGATTACTTTTTATCTCCCCAATTCACCCCACACAACCCTACTCACCTCATCGGCTTCCACCCTCACAATCCAATCTCACCTACCACACAAATTCCGTAAATCCTCTCACCACCTGACACTAACCACGTTCTCACTTGACCACTTGGCCACTTGAGTCTGGGACACCATATATATATTTATATATATATATATATATATATATATATAATTTAAAAAAAAGTTAAACAACCACCGCAGGGTACCACTAAGAGCAACTGTCATCTAAAAAAAAAATGTCAATAGCCCCCAGTAGAACTGCGGTAAAATACACCTATGGTCACGTCTCACATTCGTGAGATGGGTGGTCACAGAGCACGACGAAATCACAACGACAGGCCGGCGAAACCCTCGTGTATCTTGAGGACACGAAGCGACCCAAGGATGGCAGCTTTCTGCATCCATCTCGCAAGTACCTTGGCATATTTTTGGCACGCGGGTATGGCTTTAAGGTTACCAACCAGTGATAATTTAGCACCTCCGAGAGCACCTATCACAAGGACAATTACTCGTACAGAATATTTTGGGTACAGTCGTTGTAGCTCTCTTTCAAGGTCTTGATACCTCTCCTCTTTTTCTTTCTCCTTTGTAGTGATGTTATATTCGGACGGAGCCGAGAATTCGATCACGAAAGTAGTTCGTTTCTCGCAGTCTTGGAGAACAATGTCAGGCCTCGAGTGTGCAACGGAGACTGCTGCCCGAATATCGTAGTTCCAGAAAATCTGGCATTTCTCGTTTCGGACAATTGACTCTATATCCCTTGGAGCGTTCGACAGGGCAGGGTCGCGACCAACTCCGTAAGAGCGACAAAGGTGGTAATAAAGTACTCTTAGGGCCGCATTATGTTACTTCCCGACATAAAATGCGATGACGCTATGCTAAGGTGGAGAAGACACCGTCCTGGCATGCGAAAATAAAGCCTTCTGTACCTGAATTGAGCCCTGATGATTTGAGGAAAGCAAAAGTTTGCTCCTTCGACAAGGACTGTTTTTCTACATTCCTGTGAAAGTTTCCGTGCATATGCTTGTCGAGCAGCTCTTGGTGAAATTTTCCAACCTCTGCTTTCTTTACTTCGGCTTTTAGTCGTGAAGCATCTAGATGGAGTAATGCACTTTCTTCACTTCTGATGTTAAAACTGAGGCCAAGGGTCTCTGCAGCTTTAGCCGCGGCTTTGTAAAGGAACGCTCCTTCGCCAATCATCTCGTGGTTTCTTCTGACCATCTTTAGGAGAGGATCTCTGCCATTCGCAACGATGTAAGCTGTACTTAAAACAATTTGGTTATTAAGACACTTAAGATTCAGAAGTCCGCAAGCTTTTATGCATATGCATGATCTTACGCGTGGTGACATCAAGGGCCCTAAGGTCGTTCTTCGTCCATTGAACCACCCCAGACGAGTAGAGTAGAACCGGGACGGCAAGCATTTTAGTCGCAGATACCTTGTTCAACGCCGACAGATTGGAAGACCAAATCTGTCGAAGAAGATGCTTGTATCTGCTTCGGAGAGACTCCTTAGCTGATGTTACGTCCTGAATGCGGCTTTGAGGCACGCCGAGTTATGTAGAGGTCTCTCCAGTGTTAAGATGTCTAATAACACTTATATCCACAAGCTCAGGGTCCTTGGGAACGCCAGTAATCTTTCCTTTCTTCAAATGAATTTTGGCACACTTGTCCATACTAAAGTCCATCCCAATCTCTCCTGTGTAGTTCTTGACGATATTTATAGCAGTTTGAAGTTTGCTTTTACCAGCGGCATAGTTCTTCAGGTCATCCATATAAAATACATGAGTGACCTTATGCTCACGCTGATTAGTTTCGCCACAGAGGTATCCAGGAGAATTTCGTACTGCGAGAGATAGAGGTAGAAGTGTGATGCAAAAAAGCAACGGGCTCATACTATCCCCTTGAAAGACGCCCCTCTGGAAGGTGACGTTGTTCGTCGTCAGACGATGATTCCTAGATGAGGTGGTAAATCTAGTTTTACAAAGAGGCATCAATCTCTCTATGCATCTCGCTATGTGTGGATGTACCTTCAAGCTTTCCAACAGACAGATGAAAGTCTATGAGAGGTTGAATCGGAAGCTTTCCGGTAGTCGATGCAGGCCATTGACAGGACGTGCTGATGGACTGTAGCGTCTTTACAGACTCACCTGTCAATCAGCAGGTTCTCTCGACAGCCTGCTACACATTTTTTGAGCCTCGTTGTTCGTACATCTCTCGCCATACAGGCTCAATTCGTCGAACAATTCTGTTGTTTAGGACAGCTGTAAAGATCTTATACAGTGTGTCCAAACAAGTTATTGGCCTGTAATTCTCTGGTTTGGACAAGTTGCCTTTTTTCGGTAGGAGTATAGCGCGTCCTAACACCAGCCACTGCGGAATGGGCGTCTCCGATTTTAAATATGAAGTGAATATGCGGGCAAACTGTTGATGTATATCAGTAAACTTCTTCCACCAAAAGTTCTTGATACAATCTGGTCCAGCACCGGAAAAGTTCTTCGTGCCTCTAAGTGCTTTTTTCACCTCTTCGGCAGTAACTGATGGGCACTCCTCCTCAGATTTTATGAGGCTGTCGCAAAACTCCTTGAAGCGGATTATATTGTCAGTATCTTCTTTCAACTCTAGTGTTTTCGAGATCTGGTACACCTCTCTCCAAAAAGTCTCTACCTCCTTGGGCTTGGGTGGATTTTTTACAAAAACAGGGGGATCACTGAAGAGGCGCGATGGGTCAGCAAGAAACTGTTGATTCTCCCTGCTCCATGTCTCCCTCTTCTGTATCCTCCTCCTTGCGTCAGATAACAGCCTTATTTTGTCAACAATATGCTGCTTGATTTTCAGCAGCTTTGACTTGTTTAGTGTGTGATTCAAGGTCCTTATTTCTTGGGCGAACTTTCGAACCCTTTCCGTGAACGGTCTACCAGATGTTATATAGTCAATCACACATTGAACACGGGACGCATTCTTTCTTGTCCATCCAATTTTCTTGCTCAGTTGATGCAAGCGTCTTCTTGTCTTTTGAAGCATCGTTGTTTTCTGCCTTCGATTTGAATCAGCCAAAGCTCTCGCAGCACGATAAACTGAGCAATTGATGGTCCAGAGGTCGGACTCTTGCGAGATATCTCCACGAAGGGAGGCATCCATTTCAGCCAGATCTTGAGGCTTAAGAGGAACTTGCATGTGGATGTTCCTCCTTGTACTGAAATTTCGATCATCTTCCAGAAGGTTTCGATTCCTTTGGAATAGAACCGAAGGGCTTATGACGAAGCCACCGACCGCTTCCTCGGGATGGTCCCTTAGGAATAACCCCTAAGCGAAGGCGTAAGAACCGTGCCGAAAGCTGCATGGCACCTGGGTGAGGTGTCTTTAACGGTGACTCTGGGATACCGGGCGACATCTCAGAGTATCAGCCTTATCCTTGCACGCGGAGCTCTACAAGGATGGACCAATGCTTTCCCTAGCTGTTCGTGGGACCAACAATGAAACCACCAAACCTCCAAAATGTTGTAGATGCGGTTCAAAACGATCGAGCGCGCAGAGCACCCGACAATGGATCGGCAAACAATGCTGATCATCCTAGGGTTCGGGGTGCTGAAAATAATTTACGTGGAAACACGACGACGAACCGACGAAACGCCCACATTCAGTGGACGGATCAACTTAAGAATGACGTGCTAGACTGCTACGACGCCAGCATTATCCCCGTTCGCGGAGGCTTTATGGCGCGTATGCATTTTCTGTGGTGCCAGAAACACCCGGAGCTTCAGCACGTTTCGCATCAGTCTTTGCGAAATCAAGCCGACTACCTCAGGAAAAAGGGATATGTACACGGAGCACTTCCTCAACCGCTGCTTGAACAAGCTGCAGACGAAGATGAAACGACATTAAGACCAACCACAGAAAGCAGGCACCTTCTGAAAGATGATCGCAATTTCATTACAAGGAGGAGCATCAACATGCAAGTTCCTCTTAAGCCCCAAGATCTGGCTGAAATGGATGCCTCCCTTCGTGGAGATATCTCGCAAGAGTCCGACCTCTGGACCATCAATTGCTCAGTTTATGGTGCTGGACTTTAGTATGGACAAGTGTGCAAAAATTCATTTGAAGAAAGGAAAGATTACTGGCGTTCCCAAGGACCCTGAGCTTTTGTATATAAGTGTTATTAGACATCTTAATACTGGAGAGACCTATACATACCTAGGCGTGCCTCAAAGCCGCATTCAGGACGTAACATCAGTGAAGGAGTCTCTCCGAAGCAGATACAAGAGTCTTCTTCGACATATTTGGTCTTCCAATCTGTCGGCGTTGAACAAGGTATCTTCGACTAACATGCTTTCCGTCCCGGTTCTACTCTACTCGTTTGGGGTGGTTCAATGGACGAAGAACGAGCTTAAGGCCCTTGATGTCACCACACGTAAGATCATGCATATGGGTGATTCTCCACATACAGGGCACTTTTGTGTCTCGGATCTCTAGTAACTAAACTAAGTAGTGTTTCTTCATAAAACTTGGCTAACTTCTTCATTTTAGGATGATGCAAGACCTCCGTAAAGAAAAATCAAGTCACATCATCGTATGGCTTAGCAAAATGCTCCCAAATACTCGAAAAATGCCTTTTTGGGATGTCTCTACGTACACGGGGCCAAGTTTAGAGACGTGTATTTAATACATAGTGCATTATCTTTGGATTATAATTGATAGTTCGAAAGTTTGACTCAAAAGCTATCAAATTCATAACAAATATTTTGATTTATTTGATATATTAGAAGAGAAAATTTAATTATACACGTTTCTCCCTAAATGTTTTCGATGGTAACGGTAAACGAATCTCCCATACCTTTCATCAACTTTTGATCATTTTTAAAGTCTTATTTTCTTACAATATTTCAAACAAACGTCACACTACTCATTCGTCAAAACTTCATAACAAAAAAGTAAGAACTTTTTCTGTAAAGTGAAAAAATGTAACCGAAAATGTAGCGTATTTTTATTAGTATCGGATACCGTACCTGACAAGAAGTTTCATATTTCGTAATAAATATCAATGAAAAGATAACAATTCCGTGTAGAAAATAATAAAGGAGTTTTTGTGAGGAGGATTTATTAATTACTTTTGTTTTCAAAGCGTAAAAAGTAATTTTGTATGGTTTTCGGTTATCGTAACATCGGATACCATAACCTGTTTTTCGCTGTCAGGGACGAAATGGAGCTAATCGAACCCCTCTTCCAAATAATTTTATTAAAAATTAACGTAAATCGAGATTTAGAATATTTGTACCTACAAGTACTGCACACAAAACTAAAAAAAAAATCTAATTTGAAAAAAAATTTCAAATCTGAAAAATATTAAATTTTGGAAAAACTTAGAATTTCTTAAAGAAAACTATTCTTTCCTGCCATGTTACGTTCAATGTGTGAATATTTTACAGTATTGTTTTACTTTACATACAATCAGAGAAAATCACCCGCAAAATCAAAAATTGAAAACGTTTTTATGTGCTACAAGTCCTTCAAGTAAGAATTAAGCGTGAATAATTTATAGGGCCCCTTTCTTAAATGCCAATGAACCTAAACATTCTGAAAAAAAAATAATTTTTGAAACATTTTTCCAAAAAAAAGTTGCCCTTGCCTAAAGTTCCCTGTCTGTAGAGAATCACCCATATGCATAAAAGCTTGCATATCAATTCGTCAGTTCCGCGATTATACATTTCACGCCGTCAAGGCGGACGCGGACTTCTGAATCTCCAGTGTCTTCATAACCGAATTGTTCTAAGTACAGCTTACATCGTTGCGAATGGCAGAGATCCTCTCCTAAAGATGGTCAGAAACCATGAGATGATTTGCGAAGGAGCGTTCCTTTACAAAGCCGCAGAGCAAGCTGCCGAGACTCTTGGCCTGAATTTCAACATCAGAAGTGAGGAAAGTGCATTACTCCATCTAGATTCTTCACGTCTAAAAGCCGAAGTAAAGAAAGCAGAGGTTAGAAAATTTCACCAAGAGCTACTCGACCTTAGCATACCGTGACCTCATTTTATGTCGAGAAGTTTCCAGTGATAGGTGCAGAGCGTGTCATGCACACGCTGAGTTCCTAGAACACATACTGTCGGGGTGTACGACCCACGCAGGAACAACGTATATCTATAGACATAATGCGGCCCTAAGGGAATTCGTAATTCTGAAACATTCGAATCTTTGAGGCCTTGAAACTAAAATGTATTTACTTTCAAAGTTTTAATTCGAAAATCTTTGGTTTAAAACTTCTTAATTTTTGGAGGCTTGGAATGTCAAATTTCAGTATTTCTCATTGGAGCCTTGATAGGCAGTTTTAAATTGAATAAATTCAGATGTAAATATAAGCAATTTTGAATTAAGAAGATTAAAGTCAAGCAATTTCAAACATAAGCATCATGTTATAGCATTTATGTTTTTCATTATTTTTTGTCCAGGCTGAATTATTTTCAATGTAATATTCGCAAATTGTCCAATTTTTTGTTGAGATTCGGGCAAATTAATAATTTCAATCTAAAAAATATTTTTTCTTCGTCTCCTAGCCGAAAGTACATCTTCCCGGCCTCATTTCTGTCCGGGAACAGTGGCTTTTGCGGCCTGCTAGAGTTAACGCGAACTCTGATTGGCTGTAAGATTTTTGTGGCTCGTTAACGTAGCAACCTGACGTAGCAATGCTCAGCATTGCGTTATTGTGTACTTAGCCTCTGAAAAATATTTACTTTGACAGGTGAATGGAAAAAACAGAACGTCGGTGTGTTCAGCCTCAAAACGAGGAAGAAGCATTACAAAAAAATATTTTTAAAAAAAATGTGTTTTTGATATCCGCCCCGACCAGTAAAACCTCGGCTCCGCCTCGGATTTGCAAAAGTCGGGCGGGCGAGCGAATCCCTTGCATCCGCTCAGCTGACCTAGAGCAGCACCGGCGCTAGGCGAGGTGGACGGAAGCTAACTATTAAACGTACTTTCGGCTGGGGATGAAGAAAAATAGTATACGACACATGGCCAGAAATATTGGATGCCATGGCATTCATGATATGAGGCCTCGGCTTCGCCTCGGCATTCATATCACACAAGCCCGGAAATCCAACTTTCTGGCCTTGGGTCATAATATACTATCTTGTAAAACTTCTAAAATAAATAATAGTTCTAAAGAAAATATTCAATATCAAACGATTTAAAGTTAAATAATTAAAAATTTTATTGTATAAAATCAAAATAACGATGAAAATAACTGAAATTGATAACTGATTAAAAAAATTTGTCAATATTGAATCTCTACAATTTTCGAGCACTGAGTTTTTATTTTAAACTATAAATGTTAAATAATTATCTTTCATAAACTTTGAGTTTGAAATTCAAATTACATTGGTTGAATTTTGAAAAGTATCATCATCAATTTGAAAATTATAAATTTATAAACTATTTAAATATACTTGAAATATTACAAATCTTACAGCTATTATACTCGGAAGAAATCTCTGTATTTTCCTTCATCACACAAAAATTTTCTGATTGTACTTATTATATCATTAAAAGCCAATAAATTTCTTGCAAAAAGTTTGCTGATGCTCATCGACAACTGTATTTTTCCATATGTGAAAAAGTGTGTATTACACAAAGAGAGCATATTTTTTCCAAACCAGAAGATAACTCTAGTTTTAAGCCAGAGAATCGAGAGAGAGCCAGAAGACAGAAACTATGAAAATGGAGGCCACCCTGAAAACTTTTCTAATCAAAAATTTCATATTATTAATTATTCATTAATTATTGAGAACTGCATTTTCAAATTCTTTAAACTGAAAATGTACGCTCACAAATTAAGACCTAAAATGAAAATTTTTTCGAAGCATGTATGTATACCATTAGGCCATTTCCCTTTCGGGGTAGGCATGACACTACCCGCTTCCGGGTAGCGTTTCTAGGTGGATAGTTTCTTGTATTAAATAACTACAAGTGTGGGATGACCACACCCACGACGAGCCAACAACACGCAGTAGTATTCTCGAATGGTCACCCATCCAAGTACTAACCGCGCCCAAAACTGCTCAACTTCAGTGATCTAACGAGAACTGGATTTTTCAGCGTGGTATGGCCGTTGGCCATACCACTTATAGCATAGTATATAGAATAGTATAAGCTTTTAAAATTACCTGGGCAATCTTTACATTGAAATTGAAAATTGTCTCTAAGGTACTTTATAAAAGGCTTCGTCGTATGTTTTATTATAATTATTTTCTCTCATCAATCAATTTTCTGATCAATTTAAGAATTTATTCAAAATAGAACAAATTATAAATTGAGGCCTCTAAAATCAGAATAACTAGACAATCGTCCAATATCTAGAATGACAATGAAGTTGAAAAAGCAGATAAAAAATACGTTTATAATAACCTAGTAATATAAGAAGACTATAAACAAAGGACCCTTGCCAGTGGGGGGTCCTTTGTACTAATGAGGAATGAAATACGAAACATGATTTTTTTTTAAATTTTACAGTTATTAATTAAATAATATTATATTATAAGTATATTATATTAGAATCTTTTCAATTCACCCCGTATTCAAGCAAACTTTATCGAATTTTAATAGATTATTTTGATTTCAAAACAAAATATTATTCACATGTAGTTACTTTTTGGGTTAGAACTTAGAAATAAGTCACTTGTTGATTTTTTTCAAATTAATTAGGAGGATGTATGTAAAATATTTTATTTATCACTTTTCTTCAACTTACTTTTCACATAAATATATTATATCATTCTTTTTTTTTATTTCGAAATGTAATTTCAAAAACTCAAAAGTAAGAAAAATGTGAGGTTTTACACAAGTTTCAAGTCCATATCTGTGGCAAACTTCAATGTCGTAAAAAGTAGCGTATTGAGATCCTAAAAAGGTATAATTAATTTAGAATCAATTGGTATACCAGCTTGGTTACCTGCGCTCGAAAAAAAGTTCTAAAAAATTTCTTGTTTACAGAGTTTTTAAATTTTCTTGAGTTTTAATTTTGTTTTACATATCTGAAGGTCAGAAAAATCTTCTCAATTTTTTCAGATTTCAGTCAATCATTTTTCTAAGAAATAATTCTTAACTAATTTTACCCCAGTTTTCAGAAAATTTTTTAACGGGTTACAAAATGAGAAAAGAATTTTCGGCGTACTTGAGAATTTTCCACTGACAAAAATGTACTAGAAAAAAAAATCGCCAAGTAGACCCGTGAAAATAGCTAATCAATTAACAAAAATTCCGAAGGTCTTCAAAAAAATTGTATATTTTTTTCATATGTTGAACAGAAACTAAAATTTTTCAAAACGTGAGCGGGTTCGCAATTTGTTCAACAAAATGAAATTGCAAAATTTGTACCCCGTTGCTCCACGAACATTCGAAACATTTTGCAAACTTGAGTGAGTAATTATAAACTCAGTCTCTATCCTGTATCAAATTTGCATAACGTTCGTGATGCGGCAACAGTATTAACTATAAACAAATTAATATTTTGTTAATCACTCCTGAGGGAAAATACCGAAGGTTTTGCAGAATGTTGTTTCTGCTTTTATCAACTGAGAAGAGACTATTGTATGTGACACGGTCTGAATGTCGGGTACAGTGGAGACCACAGAGAATTGGGGGGGGGGGGGGG
>CAKNXH010061137.1:18127-38084 GCA_932178445.1 Andricus quercusramuli
AGTTTTAGATTTACTTATTTCATTTGTTTACAAGATCAACAATTGTTGTATTTCATCACACATAATCAAACATAGATCACTTTTCCGAATATCGACATAATTCCAAATAGTAGAGGAAGAAACAAATTCCAAATTTGTGCAAGAAATTGTTCATAACATTTACAATTGTTGATGTTTCATAAACATTGTGACTAACAGTCACTCTCACTATAATGTAAAGCATACTCATCCGAAAACAACTTTTTTCAACAAACAATATACTATGTGGCTGTTTGTTAATGTCATATGTTTATAACAATGAGAACATTAATTAATGACAATAATCACATTATTTGCATTGCGGGAGTACTCTTGCGTCGATTTAAGATGATTTTCATTACATGCGAACCGCTATTGAAGAATAAAGAATGATTTTGTGAAAAATCTCGATTTCCTCATACTTCGAGTAAATATATAATACATAAACAAATGAAAATGCAAGAATCTGGGACTGAGGTGCTCTTGTAAATTTAGCGCTCTTCAATTGAAAAAAGACTGATTGCGGATTGGGGCAAAATTGAAGGCTGTAGACCTTTCGAACGACAAAAATGCGTTTCTCCCATTGTGAGGTGTATCTTTGCATACTATCGTGCGCACTTCAATATTTCTATTATTACTGCAAATATTAACCGATTTTCATGAATCTTTCCTTCAATTTCTTAGAATTATATGAATAAACTATGTATGCTAATTAAAATTCAATCACGCGACGTTTTCGTAATTTCAGTTTTTTGAACCGGCCTGCATCTCATAACAATGAGAGGGCGATTCGTTTCATTCGCTTAATTCGACGCGCTCGAGTGTCTCCACCCGCGCGACGGGACGACTTCCTCGTAGCCGAGCTCTCAGCTTTGAGAAGGGTTGAGGTTCAGGCATTGAAAATACAAACTCAGATAGTACTGAGCGTCACTGCATTTTTTCTCCATTCGTCTTTTCTTTTTGTTTATAATTTTAAATATAAACATTTTTTCAAAAAACCGGCTCTTAACCGGAAAAGAGAATATTATGTAGATGAGGTATGCAAAATATCAGACAAAAATATTCAACCGTGCGGCCGGAAACTGGGATTCCGTTTTATAACGCTGATAAATCCCCTTAAGCTTAGCTAGGATGGATACTGGAAAACTTTCAACTCTTTCCTTCTTTGTTCTTTGTTGAAAATCATTGACATGTTGTATTGTATAGTATTGTATAGTCAATCTCTCCCTTTTACGGGTTTGAGGGCCTCCGCTCCCTGTACATATATTTACATTTCATCCTTAGTCTAACTTATTGGCGGCTTATATTCCAATGCTTCGCCTTACATGATAACAGTCATATTAATACTATTCTTCTTAAATTTCTACAAATCTAAGCATGAGCGACCTTCCAGGGTTTCCGTTTTCTCTTACCATCAAATGTATTTTCCACGATTTAAAATTTACCATTTTTCTAGTTACTTTCCTTCACAGAGGATTACCCGTTTGGCTCTGCCCTGTTCCCTTGCTTTCTCTTATTTCTTCCAGCTTTTCATCCACATCACTCCCTGTCCATTACCATCCAAGATCCATCTCACACACTCATCCACACTGAACTGTCCATCTTCCTCTCCTGTACACCTCTCTAGCACATGTGCCCATGACTCCACCTCGTATCCACATACTCTGCACAAATTATCCTCTTCATCCATCCAATATCTACAAGATCTCACTCCTTCCCCCATTCTAAACCGTACCACCCTATTCCATTTGTCTTCCTTCTTCATCTTTTGCAAATATTCTGGTTCCGTCAACCCTTTGACCATCATATACCATCTATTGTACTTCGAATCCATAATCTTTCTCCATCTCTCTTCTCCTTGTCTTACTAATAGCTCTCATTCTATGTTCTGCCAATCCAGAACCCCTTCCTGCATATCACAACCATTCCTCATTTTTGTCCTTTCTTCCTCCCATTTCGAGTTTCCCAAATTTTCTCTCGTCTCCTTGTTCCGAACTTCGTCCAAGCATATTTGTGCCATTCTGCTCCCCTCTCCCCTTTTCAGTTTCTCTTCAAACCTCCAGGCTCTCTTAATTTGTCTCGTTACCATTTTCTCCCTTCCTAGTTCTTTCCTCAACATGTATCCTGGACAACTCCAACTAAGCCCCATTACCCATCTCACAAATCTCTCATGCATGCTTTCCACTTTCCTATGTTCTTTCCATCCCCAGACTTCTACCCCATAACCCAATACCGCCCATGCCAACGCATCAAACAACCAGACCCTCATTCTCCAGTCGTCCTTGAACCTTCTCTTTCCTATACCCCATACTTGGCCCATTACTTTGCTCGCACATTCGATTCTCTTCCTCACTTGCACCTCGTTTCCTCCTCCTGCCTCAAACCAGAAACCTAAGTAACAGAACTCCTCCACACTTTCCACTGTTTGTCCGTTCATCTTCCAACCGTAACCTATTTTGGCCTTTCTCTTTCTGAAGCACATCACCTTGGTCTTCCCTACGTTCACTGTCAGTTCTTTTGCTCGCACATACTCTTCGAAAATTTTTATCATTAGGTTCATCCCCTTCTCATCGTCTGCTAATAGAACTACGTCGTCCACGTATGCTAGAGAGTATAGTTTGCTATTACCCAGAATCGTCCCCCCTTTCCCTTTCACCTTGAGCTTCTCCTCTAAGTCTGCCAGCAGCATATTACAGAGCAGCGGACTCAATGGGCACCCTTGCCTAAGACATCTTTCTGTCCAGAAAACCTCCCCTCTTTCCCCCCTATCTTCACCCTAATCCTGGTTTCAGTAAAAATTTCCTTTATCCTCTTCACTAACTCTTCCTCTATTCCCTTCTCTTTCATTGCCTGCCATGGAACTTTTCTATTCACTGAGTCAAAAGCTGCTTTAAAATCTACAAACAAGGCTACTAATTTCACTTTTTTTCTCCCTAAGTTTCTGTTAACCAAGTAGTTGAGTACGTAAATGTTATCTATTGTTCCCATCCCTTTTCTAAATCCCGTCTGATTGTGTGGGATACTTTGTTTCTCTTCTATCTGACTCTCCAACCTTTTCCTTAGAACTTCCGCGTATATTTTATAACCCACTGGCATGAGGGTGATCCCTCTGTACTCTTCTACCTTCTTACCATCCCCTTTCTTGACAAGAGGTACCACCAGCCCTGTCCTCCACTCCTCCGGCCACCCTTCTCCTTTCCAGACCTTGTTGCAGATCTTCCACATCCCTTCCCTAATCCCTTCTCCTCCATACTTTATCGCTTCATTCTCCATACCATCGTCTCCTGTAGCCTTGTTTCTTTTTAGTCTATCTATCGCCTCATTCACTTCTTCTCTTATTATTTCGTTTACTTCCCCCATTTCTCGCTGGACTGTCTTTCTAATTTACCCTTCGATCCTATTTTGTTCTCCCCTACCAGACCCTTAAAATAATCCGTCCATTCATCCATTTATATTTCTTCATTCACGCCCCTCCTTCCTCCTCTTTCCCTGTTTATCACATCCCAAACCCTACCTTCTTTGATTGCTTTTTCTACTTCTTCCTTGTATTTCTCCTTTCCTTATTGCTTTTTACCTTCCAGCATCCTCTCATGTTCTCTTTTCCTCCTGTTGTACTCCGCCTTCTCTATTTCTCCTTTCCTCCATTTTCTTACAGACTCTTTCATTCTCTCCTTACTCTGCCTGCATTCCTTGTCCCACCAGCCTCTCTTTCCCTCTTCTCTTCCTTCTTTCGCACCTATCTCATCCCTTACCTTCTCAATCGACCCTTTCAACCTTTCAATCAATAGGTCTACTTCCTCCTCCTTCTCATATCTAACGTGCTCCTTTTCCATTTTTTGTTCAAACACTTTTAATTTATCTACCCCCCAGTCTCCCATTTTCGCGGTCCTTTCCCCCCCTCTTTCCTTTCTCCCTCTGCCGCGCTTGTGGACGCCAACTTTCAGTGTCGCTATAACTGGGAAGTGCTCGGACCCTATCTCATTCCCTACCATATCATATCATATTCCTCATTCTTTCTTCCGCCAGGATGTAGTCTATTACTGTCTCTCCCTTACCTACAAATGTGATCTCTCCCTTCTCATCTCCTTTCATATTGCCATTACATATGAACCATCCTGTTTCTCCTATTACTTCTAGTAACCTCCTCCCCTCCCTGTCTATCTCCCTATGTTTGGAGCTCCTTATATAGGCCTCCTCTTCTTCATCCCAAGTCCCTCCCCCTTGCTCGCCAGTCCAAGCATTCAAGTCACCTCCTATCAAAACCAATTCTTCCTTCTTTTCCTCCATCCACCTTTTTATTTCTCTCCAACCTTCCTCTTCCCTCTTCTTCTATATACACAAACCACCGCTATTTTGACTTTTCCAATTACAATCCTTCTTACCATTGTTCCATCCTTTTCCTCTCTATCCTCCTCTATTCTCCCTTTTACTGCCAGTTCTTTTCTCACCCCTGAGACCATGCCGCCCATCCCTCTACCTTTAACGTGTTCTTTTCTCGATTCTTGCATTGTCCACACATACCCTTCAGGTAACATCCTTTTCATCCCCTTCCAATCCTTCTCATCTGCCCATGTTTCACTCATCATAATCACATCCCATTTTTCTAACTCCCGCCAAAAACCTTCATTCTTGTTCTTCAAGCCTGACACATTCCAGAAAGCTATTTTTATGTTTTTCCCATCCCTTGCCTCTCCTACCCTCCTTACTTTTATTCCGCCTTGCTTTTTAGAAACCCCTCTGTTTGCTCGCTAACATCTTTTGTATCTTCCTTTTTTCTACCTTTCTCAACTCTTTTTCCCTTCTTCCTTATTTCTTCTGATTCCTCATCCCAGAACCATTCCTCCCCATTTATCCATAATCTGTCTCTCCCTATCCATACCATGTGCCCCTTTTTCCTCTCTATCAAATGCCCTGGTCTATTTGCCATCTCCTTTTCCTCTCCCTCCATGTCAGATCCTCTTCAATTCTTTCCCTTCTTCCTTTCAATAATTTTTTGTTCTCCATAATTTTCTTTTTCTCCTCCTCACTCCCTACTTTTACTACAAACATTACTTCCTTTCCTTCCTTCGTCCCTCCTATTCTCTTAACTCCTTCTACCCTCACCTGCACTCCAATATCTCTCAGAAGATTTATGATTTCCGCCTCCCCTGTTTCACTCTCCATTGTCACTCCCTTAATAATTATGTTATTTTTCCCCTTCGTCCTTTCGTCCCCTTCCAATCTCCTTTTAATGTCACTCGGTCTCTTCTTCAATCTTTCATTCTCATTTTGCAATTTCTTATTACTCCCTATGTCTATTTCCGCACCCTCTGTTTCTTTCCCCATGTGCTCATTCCTCAATTCTAAGTTGGTCACCCGTTCTTCCAGCTGTTTTATCTCAATATTTCTCCTTTCGTCAGCCTCCTTCTGTCTATTCTCTATGCTCTCTAGCTTACGCCATACCTTATCCTTCTCCTCTTTCCAGAGTTTATCCCACTCCTCCCACTTCTCTCTTACTTTTCTTACTTCCCCCCTTACAATATTTCCCTGCCTATTCATATCTTCCAAACTTTTCCTTGTTTCCTCTCTAAACCCTTTTATGAGAGCCTCTAATTTTTCAAACATCCCTCCGTCCCCCCTATCTCTATCTGGTGTTTTCCGTTTAGTGAGTTTATTCCTGCCTTTCTTGCTTTCCTTATCCGTTTCTAACTCATCGTCCCCTTCCTCTCTTTTTCTTTTGTCTTCGCCCTCACTACTGGTCACGTTTCCTTTTTTTCGCCATTCGTCTAAACTCCGATTCGAGCCCGCGCTCCCTAGCCTGTTCAGGCGTTGTAGGTTAGAGGGCCTCCCGCCTTTATGGCCCGTACCTGAATCCCTTCTCTCTGCCATCCCCGCTCTAGTCGGCGTCTTAAACGTCTCTTGACCGCTACCGCTACTGCCATCTCCCCCCTTCACCCCACTAACCGAGCTCGCAACCTCGTCAGCAATTGCCTCATCTCCCGCCTGACCTCTGGCGCCCGTTTGTGGACTTCTTACCGTCGGCATCCCAGTATCCAACCTTACCCACTGTTCCACGACGCTACCCTCTCTTCACCTGCCTACCTCTTACCCCCCTTGCCCGACAACAATTTTTCACTCCTAACCTCAAAACTTTCGTACGCTCCAATTTCCTTTTCTCATACCTCACTTTCAACCTTTACACCCTTGCCTACACTCACCCTTCTTCCTTCACACCTGATCTCCGCACTCAATGCCCTTTCTGCTTCCACACACGCTGATTCCCTTCACCAAAACCAAAAAAACCAACACTTGACACAAAACAGTTCTCTCGCGAACTATTTTTAAAATATTTTTCAAATCTTTG
The DNA here is from genome assembly GCA_932178445.1 of Andricus quercusramuli. Classification (NCBI taxonomy): domain Eukaryota; kingdom Metazoa; phylum Arthropoda; class Insecta; order Hymenoptera; family Cynipidae; genus Andricus; species Andricus quercusramuli. Next base: position 24,489 of record CAKNXH010061137.1, read on the forward strand.
TAAATTCTTTAAAAGTTTAAATCTATCTGAAATCTTTGCGAAGCCTGTGAAATCTTCGAGAAATCTTTGAAATATTCGGAAAATTATTGAACTCTTTTTTAAATATTTGTGAAATCACTGTGAATACCTTACAATTCTTTGCGAAATATTTGAAATATTTTGAAAATATTCGGTAATATTTCTGAAATCATTGAAATCTATTTGCGAAATCTTCTAATTCTTCGCGAAATAATTGAAATCTTTGTGAAATCTTTATGAAATCTTTGGCGAATAATTGTAATATATGTCAAGTCCTTTAAATTTACCTGAAATCTTTGAGAAATCATTCAGTTCCCGACTACGTTCTAAACCTTTCAGGTGATAAAAATATTTGAGAAAATTGTAAAAACGTCTAAAACTGTAAAATAGATCAATTTAAAGGACATACATTTCAATTGTATTCATGATCAAATATTGAGTTATTAATCATTTTAACAGAATGGCAACCTTAAAATAGACGAAGGTCGGAATGAGGAGGAAGACAAGGATCCCCTAGCTGAAGAGGTACGGCTTGCTTCGCAATCCATTAGAAATTATTAGTAACTTAAAAATCTTAAATATAAAATGACCTTTAATATTTTACTCAAAGATGGTTGGTAACACTGAGTACAATGTCAAAAAAATTTTTCCGAAGAGCGAGACGATACTTATTGTAGAAGTAAAAACAATTGAAGGGTCGGATCGAAGAACGGGACGTGCGCTCGATTGCCCCTGAACGTTATGAAATCTCCCGTCTATTCGCACTTGTCCCGTTCGCTACGTGTTCCGTAGGGAATAACGAATAAATCTGCGCAAGCAGCATATCATTTCGTTTTGTATATCGCGAGATATCTTTGAGGTAAGTGTGTAAAATTTTCAACATTTTTTATACACAACCTATATGCAGTAACGGCAATTGTTTCCACAGTGGGGCAAAAAAAGTTTCTGTGGACAAATTGATATTCAGAAGCCATTTTTCAACCGATTCAAACGTTTTTTTTTCAAATTAAAGCTAATAAAATTTTGCATAGATCTGTCATGGCAAATTTTGGAAACAGTTTTTTTTTATTTTTTTATTTTATAACAAAAATGGAAAAAAAACAAAAAAAAATTTTCAAAAAAGTATCGGTTTTCGAGAAATACTTGGATTCAATTCGAAATACCTAGAATCAATAAAGCAACTATCCATAAAAGTTGTCTGATAACTTAGCAATTGTTAAAAAATTTATTGAATTTGTTATAAACAAATAGGTGGGTGAAAATAGATTAATGGGGATTGGCAGCGATTCGTCAATTGATTCACACTATTTTTGAACAATTTGGATAAATAAACCATTTTTTAATGAATTTTATTAAAAATAATAAATAATTTTTCATTTTATAAACAAATTTTATAATCAATTGAGCCGCTGGATAGTGTAAGGGCATATAAAATTCACATGGCCGTTCCGGTTGGCCCCTGTTGTCTTGAAAATCGATTTCGAAAATTAAATTTTTGAAACATATGACTTTGTAGAAAATTCCATGGCGCATCTTTTTTCCTCTTGTGAAAAAGTTGTATCTTTTACTGTTTCTGAAAGAAAGTGAAAAAACTGGATTTTGTGAAAAACAAAATTTAATAAATATTTTGACTTCACCTCGCTCTAAAAGAGAAACTTTTGCATATTTTCAGATGAAAATTAGAGGAGTTATGCTTCAAACTGTTTTAAAGATGATATGCTTGTTTAAACATCTCTAGTTTTTTACCAAAAAAAGCTGTTAATTTTTTTGTCAAGCAGTATCAAAATAATTTTACGGAACTTTCAAACGCTTCGTTTATCGAGGGAATTTTGAGTAAGCCCAAACTTCAAGCGGAAGAAACGTTCATTAGGGTTTAGTGAAGTTTTCTAGGAAGTATTACTTCAATATAATGAATCGTTAAAAAAATACGAACATTCAAACGTCGCGTCAAAGAGTGATCGAGCGCATGAGATGTGAGAATACTTCGGCGCCTCGACCTCACCGCCGCGCCGTCCTGTCGTATCAGTTAGGAGAGAAAATTTTCGATCACTTTGTTTATCTAGGTAATTTCACGTGAGCGAAACTTTCAGCAAAAGAAATCTTTATAAGGATATAATAACATTTTTGGGGATTTTTTACGTCAATTCATCTCACGGTTAGAAAATCATAAGCATTTAATTTGCCTTTCTCGAGCGCTCGAGAGCACGCCGATTCTACTACGCCGAGTCTCTGCCGATTCTGCTCGCTCTTGTTTTTTCTGCGAATTTTCCGCATGCGAATTTCTTTAGAATACTTTCGCAGGAAAACAGAAGAGCGTACATTAAGTGTAAACAATGCTTCGCCACAAGAAGCCCTGATTGTTTATGTTTCGAAAGACTAATTTATTCAGTGCAACGGATAAAATTATTTATTTATAAAGTGAAAATTTTATCAAGTCGTTAAACGACAATGGCATCGTGTTCATCAGAACCTCCTCGTGGTAGAAAAAAATCTATAAATGAAGCAGATTGGGTTGAGAACGTTCGTAAAGCAAAAAGAAACAAGGTATTAAATGTTGCAAAATTTAAAAAGCGCGAAACCGTAATTTTTTAATACTTTTTAATATTACATGGAGAAACTTTTTATATCAATTTCTTATAAAATTATATCAATTTATCGTAGACTGTGTTGCAATTGGAGGATAAACGTGTCATAATGAGAATTTTTACTAGGGAAAATACTAAATTTTACAAAAAATATATTATGCTTTAATACCATATACCTTAAAGTTTTGTCCAAAGATACCTGTGATAAGATATATACATAGTTTTTTAATATATTCGAAGATTAAATTAGATGTACTTCAAACCGTTCAGCAATAAAATACATCACTTTTTTTTCTTGTCCAGAATAATAAGAAAACATTATTTCCTAGCGGCTACGACAGGACGGCGCGGTGTGTTCGAGGCGCCGAAGTATTCTCACATCTCATGCGCTCGATCACTCTTTGACGCGATGTTTGAATGTTCGTATTTTTTTAACGATTCATTATATTGAAGTAATACTTCCTAGAAAACTTCACTAAACCCTAATGAACGTTTCTTCCGCTTGAAGTTTGGGCTTACTCAAAATTCCCTCGATAAACGAAGCGTTTGAAAGTTCCGTAAAATTATTTTGATACTGCTTGACAAAAAAATTAACAGCTTTTTTTGGTAACAAACTAGAGAAGTTTAAATAAGCATATCATCTTTAAAACAGTTTGAAGCATAACTCCTCTAATTTGCATGTAAAAATATCCAAAAGTTTGTCTTTTAGAGCGAGTTGAAGTCAAAATATTTATTAAATTTTGTTTTTCACAAAATCCAGTTTTTTCACTTTCTTCCAGAAACAGTTAAAGATACAACTTTTTCATAAGAGGAAAAAAGATGCGCCATGGAATTTTCTACAAAGTCATATGTTTCAAAAATTTAATTTTCGAAATCGATTTTAAAGACAACAGGGGCCAACCGGAACGGCCATGTGAATTTTACATGCCCTTACACTATCCAGCGGCTCAATTATCCACAGCAGGTATTTATGATGGAATAAATCAAATTTTTTCTCCTAAATCTGCCAAAAATTGTACAAAAATTTCACTTACTTATCATATTTAGTCATCCAATAGCAATTGATGATTGTTTAAACAAAGTTAATTAACAAATGCACTGTTAGGCTATTTTTATAGGTAAGGACTTGGTTTTTTCTTCGTTTTAAAGCGTAAATAGCTAGTTTCTAGATATTTTTGTAGCTTACATGACATTCAACAATTTGTATTGTTAATAAAAATTGTTTAAACAAATTTTTTTCATACTAGGCATTTTGTAACCAAAAAAAATGCGTTTGAAGGTATTAGCAGCCTGTTATTCATTAATGGCTCTTTGGTCATTGGTCAAAAATAATTGATAATTGTTTAAACAAACTTTATAAACAAATTCATTTTTCGGCTATTTCTGAAGGTAAAAACTTGGTTCTTTCAACGTGACCAACTTTAAATGAGTAACTTAAACATTTTTTTCAGAAACTTCGATAACGATCAACTGTTTTCATTGTTATTAATTATCTTATAGACAAATCTTTGTCCTCCCATACATGTGAACGCGAGAATGAACGGTGTGAAGTTAGATTCATGTGCTACCGATATTCATTTGTTTCACAAAGAAAAATATTAACATGAAAGCGGAAATTCAAAAGAAATGTGTGCCGACTTTGGTTGTGAAATTAGCATTTGTGTTTAAAAATGTATGAGGAAAAAATTGTTTGTATAAAATTATAGATAACAATAAAAACAGTTGATCGTTATCGAAGTTTCTGAAAAAAATGTTTAAATTACTCATTTAAAGTTGGCCACGTTGAAAGAACCAAGTTTTTACCTTTAGAAATAGCCGAAAAATGAATTTGTTTATTAAGTTTGTTTAAACAATCATCAATTATGTTTGACCAATGACCAAAGAGCCATTAATGAATAACAGGCTGCTAATACCTTGAAACGCATTTTTTTTGGTTGCAAAATGCCTAGTATGAAAAAAATTTGTTTAAACAATCGTTATTAACAATAGAAATTATTGAGTGTCATGTAAGCTACAAGAATATCTAGAAACTAGCTATTTACACTTTAATACGAAGAAAAACCCAAGTCTTTACCTATAAAAATAGCCTAACAGTGCATTTGTTAATTAACATTGTTTAAACAATCATCAATTGCTATTGGATGACTAAATATGATCAGTAAGTGAAATTTTTGTATAATTTTTGGCAGATTTAGGAGAAAAAATTTGATTTATTTCATCATAAATACCTGCTGTGGATAATTGTTTATAAAATTTGTTTATAAAATGAAAAATTATTTATTATTCTTAATAAAATTAATTAAAAAACGGTTTATTTCTCTAAATTGTTCAAAAATAGTGCGAATCAATTGACGAATCGCTGCCAATCCCCATGAATCCATTTTCACCCACTTATTTGTTTATAACAAATTCAATAAATTTTTTAACAATTGCTAAGTTATCAGACAACTTTTATGAATAGTTGCTTTATTGATTCTAGGTATTTCGAATTGAATCCACGTATTTCTCGAAAACCGATACTTTTTTGCACATTTTTTTTTGTTTTTTTTCATTTTTGTTATAATACAAAAAAAAAACAAAAAACTGTTTCCAAAATTTGCCATGACAGATTTATGCGAAATTTTATTAGCTTTAATTTGAAAAAAAAACGTTTAAATCGGTTAAAAAGTGGCTTCTAAATATCAATTTGTCCACAGAAACTTTTTTTGCCCCACTGTGCGTGCGCTCGATTGCCCCTGAACGTTATGAAATCTCCCGTCTATTCGCACTTGTCCCGTTCGCTACGTGTTCCGTAGGGAATAACGAATAAATCTGCGCAAGCAGCATATCATTTCGTTTTGTATATCGCGAGATATCTTTGAGGTAAGTGTGTAAAATTTTCAACATTTTTTATACACAACCTATATGCAGTAACGGCAATTGTTTCCTCAGCGTGCATCATTTCGTTTTACTCAGCTCGTGATATCTTGTGAAATACAAAACGAAATAATATGCTGCTTGCGAAGATTTATTCGTTAGTCCCTACGGAACAACTTGCTCACTGGAAGTTCTCTGAGAATCAACGATTTATACCTTTTTTGTTAATGTAAACACAGGCGAACGGGACAAGCGGGAATTATCGGGAAATTGCACAACGTTCAGGGCGAACCGAGCGCACGTCCCATTCCTTGATCCGACTCTTCAATTCTGAAAAATGCCCGGGTTTCAAAAAAGTTTCCGGCTTTTTCTCATTGCAAAAAAAAAATCCAGGCTAATTGCGGATATATTTAAAAGTATTTTGTCCAAATTTGATCGTTGGATTCGAATTATTGCAACCTTTATCAAATCTTCGTGAAATATTTTTAATCTATCTGAAATCTTTGTGAAACCTGTGAAATCTTTGGGAAATCTTTCTGCAATCTTTGAGAAATGATTTAGATCTTTGTGAAATATTTGTGAAAACTTCGCTAAATATTTGTAAAATCATTGTCAATACTTTAAAAATCTTTGCAAAATATTTAAAATATTTTTGAAATATTCTGTAATATTTCCGAAATCATTGAAATCTTTGTGAAAACTTTTAAATCTTTGCGACATTTTTGAAATCTTTGTGAAATTTTTATGAAATCTTTGGCAAAATTATTGCAATCTTTGTCAAATCTTTTAAATTTATCTGAATATTTGCGGAACCTGTGAAATCCTTGGAAAGTCATTGAAACATCGTGAAAATATTTTTAGTCTATCGGAAATCATTGCGAAACCTTTGAAATATTTGTAAAATCTTTGAAAAATCATTGAACTCTTTCTGAAATCTTTCAAAATACTTAAAATATTCTTCAAATACATTTGGTGACATTTGTGAAATTATTGAAATCTTTGAGAAATCATTGAAATCATTAAAATAATTGTGCACTCTTTAAAATCAAAATATTAGAATTTAGTAAAGACTTAGAGGAAAGCAGTTTTCTAACTAAAACAGTCTTCTTCATGTGGAAATCGGCCCAACTTAGCCCAACTTATAATTGGGCGCCAATTGGGTCCCAGCTGGTTAGCCCAGATAAAAAAAAGTGAAATTAATTAACAGATTATTTTAAGTATATAAGTAAGTGGATGCAATCTCACCCGAATCCTGAAACTTTTCCGATTATTCCAACTTTTTAATGATCAAAATCTATGTTAATAAAGCCGATCAGTGTTTAATTTCTTGTTTGGACTTACATTGGACATACCCATAGAACGCCCATAGTGGATCCCATACAAATCGTGAACTTTTTACATCTATTCAGATTTTTTATTATCAAAACTTAAATTGATGAAGCCGATCAGTGTTTGCTGTCTTGATTGGGCTTACATTGGACATACACATAGAACGCCCATAGTAAACGTTCTGCAATAATTAACAGATTATTTTTATTATATGAGTACGTGGATGAAATCCCATACAAATCCTGAAACTTTATATTTATTCCGATTTTTAATTATCAAAACTTATGTTAATAAAGCCGATCAGTGTTTTATTCCTTGATTGAGCTTACATTGGGCTTACTCATAGAACGCCCATAGTGGACGTTCTACATTAATTAACAGATTATTTTGATGATATGCGTAAGTGGATTCAATTCCATCCAAATCCTGAAGCTTTTCTAATTATTTAAAATTTTTAATTATCAAAACTTATGTTGATAAAGCCGATCAGTGCTTAGTTGTTCTTAATTGGGATTAAATTGGGCTTACCCATATAACGCCCATAGTGAGCTCTATCGGAGCAAACCGGTCTGGATTCTGAACCCAAAAAGTAACTCCAGTTATATCGATAGAGGGCAGCCCGGTAAGAAGGCTTGCATTAAAAAGTATTGGAAAATTTCATGTACCCAGTGGTAACGTAACAAATATTGAATACTTCTGGATCACCTTTCTGTCCTCTTGTTTTGAATCTCCACAACAGTAGAAGTTATCTCTTAAATTGAAACCCTTTCTGTACCAAGCAGCAATGATATTTTTCTGAATAACTTTGGATACCGCGAAGTAACCAAGAAATATAAAAATGTCAATCTTTTTTTCGAATGTTCTGTTTTTCGAATAATAATGAGGTCAAAAGCTTTTTAAAACATAGCATCGGTCATTTTACGATGTCAGGATTAATTTCCACACAGCTGGCTATGGTGAAAAATAATGTTTTAAATTTTTTATCATCATTTTATATTTTTGTAATTGATAATATTTGAACAAAGCCAATATTTTACAATAAAGAGATGTATTATTGTAAATAACCCTACTAGATTTTGCAAATTTTTTGCTTTTGGAGCGCGTTTTAATGCTTCAAATAAAAATTGTGTTCTTAGTTTATTTAAGGTTACGTTTGGCAGCTCCGATCGGCTTTGAAAGGGATTGGAATCTTATTATTTTCGCCGCCTAATGAGGATTAAAAAACGAAGGACAGAAAAGGCATTCTTAGGGATTCCAAATTTCTAATACTTTTTAATGCAAGGCTTCTTACCGGGAGTAGAGAGTTAAAATGTCGGCTGTGGTCTGCTGCTACGTACATCGCTTAATTTATTTTAAACTGCATCCGTTTAGAAATAAATATGAATCGGGATAATTCTGATAAAAAACGCCGTGCAAATAATAAAATACGCATAATGATAACATTTTCAAGTAAAACAACAACAAATAAACATTTGTTTTAAACTTAGCATTTTGTAATTTTGAAAAACCCGCCTGTATTTTTTCTTGAAGTCGAGTCCGATCAAGCTTTCGTAAAATCAGACTATTTTTACAAAGTTCTTTCGTTTTTTTGAAGTAAAAAAAAAAAAAAAAAGTGATTGCCTTTTTTTTGTTTCTCATTCTCAGTTGAGTAATCGTGCTAAACCAAATTTAATGCAAGAACACCACGTCAGATGCTTTCAGGACTGAGCTGACTGTTGGAAGAGACTGGGACGGAGGTCAAAAGGACTGATAGGATGCTGAAAGTTCTTAAATCATAAAGAAGTGTCAAATTTAAAGAAAATAAGAACAAATATTTATCATTTATTATACTTTCAACTTTATTAATTCAATAATTGTACCCTTTTTCATTAATTGGGCATAAAGTGGGCTGCCCAAGTGAGACCCAGCTATTTACCTCAATGTGGGCATTCGTTGGGCTGACCGTTACAACCCAGACAGCTGCCCAGTTGGGCAGTAATTGGGTTGCCCAATTCGGGCCCAACTATTAATTGGGCAATCTGGATGGGGCAAAGTCTCGCCCCAATCTTCTAAACTTGAGTTCCCGACAATGTTCTGAATCTTTCAGCTGATTAAAATTAATTAATTAATTAATTAATTAATGATTAATGATTTTAACAAGATGGAAACCTTAAAATAGATGAGGATCGGAGTTAGGACGAAGACAAGTATCCCCTAGCTTAAGAGGTACGGCTTGTTTTGCAAACCATTGAAAATTATTAGGAACTTAAAAATCTTAAATATAAAATGATCTTCAATATTTGAAGCGGAGATGGTTGGTAATACTGAGTACAATTTCAAACAAATTTTTCCTGAACAGCGAGACGATACTTATTTCAAAAGTAAAAACTATTCTGAAAAATTCCCGGGCTTCAAAAAAGTTTTCGGCTTTTTCCCAGTGCAAAAAAAAAATCCAGCCTAATTCCGGATATATTTAAAAGTATTTGACCAAATTTTAGCGTTGGATTCTTGTTTTTTATTGATTTCCAGGAATTTCGTACTTAAATTTAGAGGGAACTTAAATTTGGGTTTATTCTGGATTTAAGTTCTTGAATTTTAATTGAACTTTTGTAGGAGAATATTAAAATCATATTTAATTTTTCAGGTCGAGACTTCTGGAGGTGGCAATCCACGAATCCGCATAGATACCGTTCAAGTATAAAAAATGAAAACTCTGAGAAGTAGAAAATGCAAATTAAGCGTAACATGCGTCAGTAGTGTACATACCAAAAGATAATTTCTTTAAATTGTTTTCAAAAGTGCCTTTTTGTATCAAATTTCAGAGAAAGTACCTATTTATTGTTTTAAAATGCTATGAAAAGAAATTTTAACTTACTTGTGAATAATAAACTTTTTCATCCTCTAATTCAAGTCTTTTCATCTTCCCCCTTTCTCTTCTTATCGAGAGGACTGAAAACAAAATATGTTGGAATTTCAGAGCCTCGAAACCACAACTCGCCCAATTGGGAAGCCAATATCGGGCGAAGATTTCCAGGCACTTTGGTTCCAATGGTAAAAACTTAGCCATGATTACACAGCTCCACAAAAAAAATCGTAAAAATTACCCCTGGAGTCTGAATATGTCTATCATATTTTTTCGGGCTCGCTGAATCCAAATTTGGGGTCCATTCAACCCCATCAAGTCAGGATTTTACATAACATTAAAAAATAGGCCCAAACCCCCAATAAATCCTCTATCCATTGACCACTCAATATCCCAATAACACCATAACCCCATAACCCAGTAAGAATAGCCTTATGTACAAGGCAGCCGGACCTTGCCACCTTAATGTGTACTAGTGTTTGTTTCAGAAATATTCGGCGCCTGGCTGCAATGAGCGGCGGATATAATATCTTTCGCTTGATAGAGGGAGGTGCCTGGCCACTTGGGTTTGACTTTGAGCGACGCGACACGCTGACGTAAGGACGGGCCTTCCCACAATTAGACGCAATATATTACATCCTATCATATTGCAGCGCGGCCCATATTGATTTCTGTGGCAGCAAAGTGCGGTTTTTCATATATGATTTTGCAATGACTAGCACAAAAGTGATAAACGTTACGTTTCATGCCTAAACAGCTGACGGACGACAAGGCGTACGACCAGATGACTACTGGTACTGAGAAACCAGTGAACCTCACTGATTAAACCAGTGCTGAAACTCCACTGAATGGACCAGTGAATTCTCACTGATTGTCAGTGACACATTTCTGGCTATTTCAACCAGTGAGATTTCACTCGAAATCAGTGAGGTTTCACTGGTTCATTTTAAGAGAGTGTAGTGCGAGTGAAGCGAATATTCATTTTTTTATCAAAGAAGTATTGATTGTATAAAAAGCATAGTGAATGCGGGACATGCGGGACGCTACCCCAATTTACCGGGATACTGCGGGTCAAATTTCAAAGCTGGACAGAAGGTACTAATGCGGAACCATTCCGACGAATGCGGGACCGTCTCGACGAATGCGGGACGGTTGGCTACCTTGCTCATGTACGAACTATTATGAGTCAAATCTTTGGACATCATTTCTGTACTACTTATTCGTGTTTTTGCAATCCAGGGCACCTTCACGTGGTTGACGGTGGGGGACGGAGTTATTCCGTGATCCAGCAGAGACGAAAGTCTCGTTCTCACCGGGTGATGGGGTTTCGGAGTTATGGGGTTACTGAATCCCTACTGAAAATTTGTGGCCGCATTTGCGGTCGCATTCGCGGCCGCGTATAAGAAACAGCATTTGCGGCGGCATTTTGAAATATTATAAACCGCTAAAAAATTTGCCTTGACTTAATTTGTATTGTCTGAGGTATAATTAAATAAGCACAACTGTGAATATTTATCAATTAGAGAACAAATTTTATTGAAATACGTGGTCAAATTGCTCGCAGGAAATTTTCGCAGTCCACAAATGGTATGTTTCGCAGAAATAGAGTGAGTCATTGCTGTCTTTGCGCACGAGTGCCTAACTACATTTTTTGTTACACCTGCATGAACATGCGCGCCATGTACAGGCATCCAGAGGAGGATTTGGCGAACAGTGCGAGAAAGTCTCATTTCGGTGCCTGTAGATGGTGCGTGAAAAGGCTTTTGCGTGGGGGAGTTACAAACATTATATTACTTAAAAATGTTTTTGTTTGTCGAAAAGTATGGTGCGCGGCAGGGAAGCCCGAGCGGAAAAATATTTTTGTTTAAAAAGTAATTACTATTGTTGCAAAATAAATAAAATTTCGATCTGTGCCTGACCCGGAATTGCAAACTTGTGAACATCTGAGGAAGCTCATTAGCAGTCACAGCGTGCTTTTCTTTCATCTAACTTAAGATATCAATATAAATTTCTCCATTATAACTCAATAAAAATAAATAAATATATACATGTTAAGCTTGGTCGAAAATAACAAATTCTGGGATTCGAAATTGCTACAACGCGAAAGAGTAGTGTTTTTGAACCTAAAAAAAAGTAATTAATTTGAATAAGATAGACATGCAGCTTGGTTACCAGCACTAAAAAATATGTTTTAAAAATTTCAAGTTTGCAGAGTTTTTCAATTTTCTTAAATGTTTTCGCGTACTTTAAAACTTTCCAGTGACAAAAATTTACTAGGAAAAAAATCGCTATAACCCAGAAACAAAAACTGGAAACACAGCGAATTTTAGAATGTCTTATTTTGGTATTTAATAAAATTATATTTGTAACTTGTGGGTTTCTACTTTTTTTGAGTAGATCTGGGCTTTTTACGCATAAAATGCACTAGAAATAAAATCAACAAGATCCAGGAACCGAAATTATAATTATAGCGCATTTTTTAATGTTTGATTTTGATAAAAATGGAATTGCTTAGCGGAACAAGCATGGGAAATCGGCCCCCGTTCGTATGAAGCTTAAATTGATGTCATAAGTTCGCTTCCATGAGGTATGAAACTCCACCAAGATTCAACTTGAAAATCCCATTTTTGTGGGAGATATGGAGGGGGAAAGCAAAATCGAAAAAGTGATTTTTCTCGAAAACGGCTCGACCGATTTTGATGAACAAAATATATGTTTCTAGCACCACTCTGGAGTATTAAAATAAAAATTGATAAATTTTTGAACAAAGAATAAGCATTGAGAACATGTTTTACAATTTTGAAAACTTTTTTTTCTATGTTCTTTTAGAGATACCACTTTTATTTTCTCAAGAAAATATCCTTGCATTGTGTACTGCAACTCTGATTTTTTATGATTTTTTTTGTGTGGTGGAACATCCCTCCACAAGAGGACTTATAGAACCATATAGAAAAAAAAGGTGGTTATTGTCACGAAAAACTGCTACCAGATGCGTATAGAACCTGCATTTCTATATGGATCTATATGGAATTACCTACAGCCGCCGAGGGTATTTCTATATGTTTCTGGTGGTATTTCCACTTAGCTTTGGAGAATGCCTATTTGGCCACTGGGTCTATATGGATCTATATGGCTTACTATTAGTAGCTGAGGTGGTTTCTATGGGTTTCTGGAGGTATTTTCACTCGATTTGAGGAAATGCCTTGTTGGTCCTCATAGACCCTATGGTCTATATGGATCTATACGGAATTACCATTAATAGCTTCAGGCGGTTTCTGTGGGTTTCTATTGGTATTTTCACTTAGTTTTGGAGATTGCCTCATTGGCCCTTATAGACCCCTGGGTCCATATGGATCTATACGGAATTGTTAACAGCCACTGAGCTGGTTTCTATGAGTTTCTGGTGGTATTCTTACTTGATTTGATGGAATGCCATATTGGTCCCCATAGTTCCTAGAGTCTATATGGGTCTTTACGGAAGTACCATTAGTAGATGATGTGGTTTTTTATGGGTTTCTGGTGGTATTTTCACTTTGTTTTGGGGAGTGCCTCATTGGCCCTTATAGACCCCTGGGTTTATATGGATCTATACGGAATTACTGACAGCCGCTGAGCTGGTTTCTATGAGTTTCTGGTGGTATTTTTACTTGATTTGAGGGAATAGCTTATTGGTCCTCATAGACCCTGGGGTCTATATGGATCTATACGGAATTAACATAGGTAGCTGAGCTGGTTTCTATGGGTTCCTAGTGGTATTTTCACTTAGTTTTGGAGATTGACTCATTGGTCCTTATAGACCGGAATATACATATAGAACCTGTTAGAATTACTGTTTGGAATTCCATATATAATACATTTTTGTAAATTTGTATAGAGGTCGGGACATAGCGAGATGTCTTAAAAATCCTGTAAGAAATCCCCATATAGAAACTAGTAGAATTTCTGTTTGGAATTCCATATAGATTA
>CAKNXH010061137.1:38094-53944 GCA_932178445.1 Andricus quercusramuli
ATCCATATAGATCCGTATAGAGGTCGGGACATAGCGAGATGTCTTAATAATCCTGTATGAAATCTCCATATAGAAACTAGTAGAATTTCTGTTTGGAATTCCATATAGATTACATATTGGTAACATCCATGTGGATCCATATAGAGCGGTCCGGACATAGCGAGATGTCTTAAAAATCCTGTAAGAAATCTCCATATAGAAAGTAGTAGAATTTCTGTTTGGAATTCCATATAGATTACGACTTGGTAACATCCATATAGATCCGTATAGAGGTCGGGAAATAGCGCGATGTCTGAAAAATCATATTTGGAACAACCGTATAGATGCTTACAGAAACAGGGGTTCTTTTTGGAATTACATATAGAAACCATTTCAAGTTCTGTTTGGAATTCCGTATAGAATACAATATTTCAACATCCATATAGATCCGTACAGATTTTCGATGTGGCTAAATCTCCCTAAGTGGCACTACCATTTGAAACCACCAGAAACTTATAGAAACTCATAGAAATTCTATATGGACCTATAGGATATTTGAAGGAGGGATATTTAAAAAAAACAATGTACGTAACGGTGCGGCGCCGCTCGCTGCCGAGGTTCACGGTGGATGAATGGAACCCATTTTTTTGAAGGACGTCTGCACTTTGCCTATACACGTATAGTTTCCAGAGTTTACCACTGTCATTTCGAGCCACTTGATCAATAGAACCGTTTACACTGATCTTTGGTATTTGTGACAGCCTCGGGTCTGGTAGTCTTAAAATCAAATGTTCTGCAAAAGGATTTTCAAGGCACCTTAGCACAAAGTTGCATAATGTTTAAAAAATTATGAAAATGTCGATGCAAATGTATCGACACAGCGCATAATACATAATTAATAATTCGCCATAATTACGTATGCGTAATTACAAAATATTTTAGCACATAGAAATGCCTGGGGGGTCGCGACTTAAACAACTCTAGTTACGACTCTTTATCGTTCGGTAAGCATAGATATAGTAGATCAGGGACGCCCGGGGTGAGAATGACGGTAAAAGTCAAGCTTGAAGCCGTCACAAAGTCTGATGTCCCAAAATCCAAAGAATCATGTATTTCTTTTCTAAATTAATTCTGAATTTTATTTATAGCTAACTAAACCTTATGATATAACGTTCAATTTTTTTACGCTATGTAATGGAGGCAATCAAAAACGATTACAGCAACCATCATTTGTTTGTTGCGTATGCATAAAAATAGAAGACAATCGCAGCGATCGTCATTTGTTTGTGGCGTATACATGAAAACAAAAGACGATCGCACCAATCGTCATTTGTTTGTGGCGTATGCGTGAAAACAGGAGACGATTGCAGCAATCGTCATTTGTTTGTGGCGTATGCATAACAACAGAAGACGATCGCAGCAACCGTCATTTGTTTGTGGCATATGCATGTAAAACAGGAGACGATCGCAGCAATCTTCATTTGTTTGTGGCGTATGCATGAAAACAGAGACGATCGCAGCAATTGTCATTTGCTTGTTACGTTTTCACGAAAAGTTCGATGCTCAATTTTTCATTCTGCCTAGTAACAGACACAGGCGAGGACTGAGTTCAATTTCCAGTAGGTGTTCTGCGGTCTCATAAAATAGTACGATATTTCATCTCTTTTCTTTATTCATCATTATTGAATATCTGATTTCATTTTATTCATTGAATGATTTCTATAATTTGTGATAATTAATAATTAACTATTATTCTTTAAAAAATGTCTTCAGCACTAAAGCATTTGAAGTGTGCTGGCTGCGACATTTCTGTCAAGAAAATGACTGGTAGAAAAAAGATGGTAGGAACTGAAGAAGAAGCGAATTGTTTTTCTAACTCTTTAAAAAGAACAATAGCTGTTAAGGATATTTTATGTCGCAAATGCCGACTTTCTGTTTACAAAAAAGATAATCGCCTAGAAGATTCTGAATTGGAAGCTGATTCAACTTTTGATCCATCATTCGTAATTAACGTAAAAAAATGAAGCTACTCCTGAGATCGAACATATTGAGATTCCGCTTCAGAGAACTGTTTCCACGCATAAATATTGTTGTATTTGTCATTCTACAGACAATCTGATTGTAATTCCGGAAGAGGCTCGGATGCAATCCTGCATAAAAAATCAAATCTACGTACCGGTTGGTAATCGGTGCTGTCCAAGGCATATAATTAAAAATCGCATTTTCATAGAAGATCTTAGGCTTTTGAAAGTACACTCTAATACAACGAGTCTAGTGTATTAGAGTTATCCAAAGTGATGGAAACACTTTCTGTCAAATGCGATGAGACTTTATTTGATAAAGTCGGCGAATGCAGCCTCCCAGAAAAAGAAGTTAAAGTTTTTACGGGCTTGACATGGGACCAGCTCAATGATTTAAAAGATAAGATGATTTATTTGAGAAACCGTGCATCCCGTTCAGTAATTCAAGCTCTGGTTCTGTTTCTCTTCAAACTACGTACAGGAAACTCAAACAAAATAATCAGTTCTGTCTTTCAGTTAGATAATGAACAATCAATTTCTGATTATTGTGCAAGCGCAATTAAATCTTTCGAAACTGATATTCTACCATTTTCTTTGGCTTAAGAGCTTTAAACAGAGATGATTTTATTAATAATCACACTACGGAAATAACGAGGAAACTGTTTGATGTGAGTGATAATTTATTCATGATTTATGATGGTACGTATGTACGACACCAAAAAAGTTCCAACAACGAGTACCAGAGGAAATCTTTTCTGGGGCAAAAGAAAGTTCCTCTTTGCAAACCCTTTACTATCTGCACGACTGACGGTTTTGTGATTGATATGCTTGGACCGTATCTTGCAAATAAAAATGATGAGGAAATTCTGAAAAATATTTTGGAAGATACAAATGGTCTACGCACCTTTAAGGAAGGTGATACTTTTGTACTTGATCGTGGATTTCGTGATATTGTATGTAGTTTAGAGAGAAAAAAGTTTAAAGTATTAATGCCTGCGTTGAAAGGCAAGAGGAAGCAATTGACAGCAGAAGAGTCTAATCAGTCACGTTTTGTTACTAAAATTCGCTGGTTTGTTGAATCTGTGCATGGTATATTAATACAAAAGTATCGCCTTCTTGATCACAAGCTTGATAACAAGCTGTTACCTAAAGTGGGATGTTTCTTCAGAATCGCGGCATTTTTAAATAATACTTTCGGAAGAAGGTCACTCTTAGACGTAGATGTTTTAGATGAAGTGGTTCAGAGGATGCATACTCGAAAATCTATCGATAATACTTTGGCTATTGAGGCTGAAAAAAAGGATGGTTTCGAAAGCAACTCCCTTTCCAGAGTATAACATCCGAAGAATTATTAGACTTTCCGGAGATGACAAAACGGGATCTTAAGAATCTGTTTACTGGGTCATATCCACTCTCCCAAGCTGTGTCGTATTTAGCTGAAATGGTCAATAAGGATGGCACATTGAATATGCAATATGCTAAAGATGAGAAAAATGTGCAGCGGGCAGCGCCGCACCGTTACGTACATTGTTTTTTTTCAACTATGTTCCACCACACACAAAAAATCATAAAAAATCTGAGTTGTAGTACACAATGCAAGGATATTTTCTTAAGAAAATAAAAGTGGTATCTCTGAAAGAACATAGAAAAAAAAATTCAAAATTTTAAAACATGTTTTTAATGCTTATTCTTTGTTCCCGAAATTTATCAATTTTTTTTTTAATACTCCAGAGTGGTCTTAGAAACATATATTTTATTCATCAAAATCGGTCTAGCCGTTTTCGAGAAAAATCACTTTTTTGATTTTGCTTTCCTCCTCCATATCTCCCACAAAAATGAGATTTTTAAGTTGAAACTTGGTGGAGTTTCATACCACATGAAAACGAACTTATGACATAAAAAGCTTCATACGAACGGGGGCCGTTTTCCCATGCTTATTTCGCTAAGTCCTTTGTCCGCAAAAGTGTGGGCTTATTTTAGCACAGATATATAGTAGAAAAAATATTCTATTGAATACCTAATTCCAAATTTGGAGAATTTGCTCTAATTCCTATTTCGATTCCTGGGTCATGCCGAATTTATTTCATGTATATTCATGTATATTCCGAATGTATATTCATACTGAAAAAGCCCACATGGGCTCAGAAAAAATAGTAAACCACATGTTATGAAGACAATTCCATCAAAGAACAAAATAAAAATTTTCGAAATAAGTTGTATTTCCAATTTCGCTTTATAGGTCATTGCAATTTTTCCCTAGTGCATTTTGAACAGTGGAAAGTTCTCATGTGCCCCAAAAAATTCTTCTCCCATTTATACAGGTGCTGCGAATTTTGTTCAAAAACAGGGGTGACCTAAACTTGAATTATCTCTTAGAACAGACAATACAAATTAAGTCAAGGCAAGTTTTTTAGCGGTTTATAATATTTCAAAATGCGACCGCAAATGCCGTTTCTCATACGCGGCCGCAAATTTTCAGTAAGAATGCGGGTTTAAGGCTCAAGAAACATGTATGGCTCGAACATACTGTGTTCCAGGGCTTCAACGTGCATATTTCTCTTCTTTACCGGCTTCAGGGGTTTCGGGGTTATGGAATTATGAGGTTAGGGGGTTAAAGGGTTATGGGTTAAAGGGTTTAAGGGATTATGGGGATATTGGAATTGAGTGGTCGATGGATAGAGGATTTATTAGGTTTTTGGGCCTATATTTTAAGGTTATGGAAAATCCTGACGTGATGGGGTTTAATGGACCCCGAATTTGAATTCAGTGACCCCGAAAAGTATGATAGACATAGTCAGGCTCCAGGGGTAATTTTTTCGATTTTTTATGTGGAGCTGTGTTATCGACATGTTCAAACGATTTTTAAACATTTTTTAAATAGATTTCAATACTTTTTTGCGACTTAAAATATTTTAGTTCTTCCTTAATACCTAGTAAGAGGAGTTTTGCAAAAATGCATTGCACAACGCAAACAGCCGATTATTTTTCCATTTGGAATTTCAGGATTCGAATCTTTAGTTCCTATTATCAAAGATTCGTAGAAATATTGTCCATGAGTTTCATTGAAGATACACACTGCATTGCCTGATTGTGTGACCTGATAACGAATATTTTAAAAATTATATCAAATCTAGAGATATTTTTCTATCTGGTAAACATAATTTGAAATCTTTGAAATTTCGTGATCCTTCCCAATTCGGTAGAATACTGCAGTACCTCTTGAAATCTTTTCAAAATTATTTTGAATCCGGTAAATTCTCTTGAAATATCACGAAATCACCTAAAATCACCTGAAATCACTTTAGGTCCCCTAAAATCCTTTGCAGTTTGCAGAATTTGTTTTTCTTTTCTTGAAACCTGTCAAATCCTTGAAATTCCGTTCAAATTCGTCAGTATTTCTTGAAACATCATACCTTTTTTTTAAATCCCTTAAAATCTTTGAAATACTATTAAAAAAACGTGACACTCTTCGAGATTCGGCAAAACACTTCGGAATCTCTGAAAATCCTTATAAAATTCGTTAATATAATCTGACTTCTTTTGTCATAACATGAAATCTCTTAAAATCGTTTTTAATTCCATAAAAAACTCCTAAAATCCTTAAGATTTCCGTCAAAATTCTTCGGTATTTCTTGGAACAGCGTACAATTTTTTGAAATTCCTTAAAATCTTTTAAATGCCATTAAAATCTCCTAATATCCTTAAAAATTAAGTAGAATACTTCGATATCTCTTGAAATCCTTCTAAAATATTTTCGAATCTCATGATTTCCTTTAAAATATCAAGAAATCTTCTAAATTTCTTTGTAGTCCGTTGAAATTGTTTACAATTCCTCCAAACCCCTCGAAATCCCTAAGATTCCGTGAAAATCCTTCGATTTTTCTTGAAACATCATACATTTTTTTTAATTCCTTAAAATCTCTAATACCATCAAAAACCCGTGACACTGTTCAAAATTCTGTAAAACACTTGGTATCTCTTGAAATCTTAAAAAATTCTTAAAAATTCCATAAATTCTGTTGAAATATCATGAAATCTCTTTAATACTCTTACATTTTTCTTACATTACCTTAAGATTTTGAAAATACCATTAAAATCCCCTGAAATCCCTGAAAATTCGGTAAAATATTTCAGTATCTCTTAAAATATTGTTAAAATCCTTTAAAATCCTTAGACAGACCAAAATCCAGACAGGCCCAATTTATTGCAATGTATAAGAATCGAGATAGAACCCGACAAAAAGCCAGGCATGGCAAGATAGGCACCGAACATATTCCGCATAAAGCCGGATGAAACCCCCTATAGACCAAATGAATTACACCGTATAAGAGTCCGGATAGAATCCAGATAGAGCTCGACAAAATGCCGTATGGGGCAATATGTGCAGCGGGAATATTCCGGATGGAGTCGGA
The DNA here is from genome assembly GCA_932178445.1 of Andricus quercusramuli. Taxonomy (NCBI): domain Eukaryota; kingdom Metazoa; phylum Arthropoda; class Insecta; order Hymenoptera; family Cynipidae; genus Andricus; species Andricus quercusramuli. The sequence goes on from CAKNXH010061137.1 coordinate 44,507, forward strand.
TAAAGAACCAGGTGGCCAAATTTATCACACAGTACATGAATCCGGATAGCACCCGACAAAAATCCGTGTAGGGTAATATAGGCACCGATTATATTCCGCATAGAGCCGGATAAAAAACCCTGTAGACCAAATCAATTACACCATACAAGAATCCGGATAGAGCCCGACAAAATGCCGTATGGGGCAATATGTGCAGCGGGGATATTCCGCATAGAGCCGGATGTAGAACCAGACCGACAAAAATCCGGGTAGGGTAATACATAGGCACCGATTATATTCCGCATAGAGCCGGATAAAAACCCCCATAGACCAAATCAATTACACCATACAAGAATCCGGATAGAGCCCGACAAAATGCCGCTTGGGCAATATATGAAGCAGGAATATTCCGCATAGAGCCGGATAAAGAACCAGATAGGTAAATTTATTACACCGTATAGGAATTCGGATAGAACCCGATAAAAATCCGGGAAGGGTAATATAGGCACCGATTATAAGGGTGTTTTTTTTAACTTGAGACAACGAAATATCTCAAAAAATACGCATCCTACGGAAAAAATGTCTGGAATAAAAACTTTTCATTTACGAGGGGGAAAAAATATTTTTTAAAATTTACCCCACCCCCACAGGAGGCAGGGGTGGGGGTTACTTTGTAATTTCAAATGGCAACCCCAATTTTTTATCACAGATTCAGATTCTCCTTTGCGAAATACGTAAGTTTTATTGGGACAATTTGTTTCGATTCGCGATAGATGGCGCTGCAATTGCGAAAAATGAAATTTTTGACACTACTCTTAGCTCTACCCAGGAATAACGACGCGGACGTAGTAGTTGTCTATTCCCTTCAGGGTGCTTAATTTCGGTGAGTCCCCTTGCCTCTCACCATCCATCGGGGTGCTTGCACTTTTGGCAACGGGACAGTAAAAGTGATAAAACTGTCGAAAACCATTCCCGAATGCAGTTGGTTGACGACAGTCGATTTTGGATGTAGACATTACATATCATCGAGTCTCCACTGTCTACAATCTTCGACGTCATTCCGGCCGAGCGATAACCGCGTCTGTCCGTGCTTAACGTTTATTCATTAGGAAGGTTGATTGTGTTCATTTGATTGTCGTGTGTTGGTTGCTTTCGTTTGGGTTATTGTTGTTGGTCACGTTCGTTTGAGTTGGCTTGGGTGTCGTTGTATTTCCTCATTACCTTACTTCATTACTTTTACAATGTAAATTCTATCTCAGAAACAGAAGATTGAAATGATTCTCATTTATGGAGAAAGTGGCAGGAATATCAATGATGCTCTCACGCGTTATGCTCAACGCTTTCCAGAAAGTGTTCCTTCACGCGCTTCTTTTTACCGGGTTGTTCGAAACTTCATCACTTACGGTAGTGTACAACCGAAAAAAAGGAAGCGTCAAGTAACAGTTACTGGAGTTGATAATGACATTTTGTCAATGGGCGGTTCAGCAGATATAAGGGAACCCGAATTTCTTTTTTCTAGTACTCTTCACAGACGAGTCATCTTTCACAAACCATGGTAACGTTAATCGGCAGAACATGCATTATTGGAGTGTAGAAAATCCACATGGGTTGCGTGAAGTTGAGCATCAGCGTCCATGGTCCGTGAACGTTTGGCGTGGAATAATTGGAGATCAACTTATCGGTCCGTATTTTATTGATGGAAACTTGAACGGTGAAAAATATCGTGACTTTTTAGAAAATCAACCTCCAATATTGCTGGGAGATCTAAGCTTGGAAGTGCGACAAACCATGTGGTTCCAACATGACGGTTGTCCAGCACATTATGCGGCAATCGCGAGGGAAGTACTCAATCGCGAATTCAATGGACGATGGATCGGTAGAGGAGGTCCAGTAAATTGGCCTGCCAGATCGCCAGATCTTACGGTGCCGGATTTCTATTTGTGGGGTTATCTAAAGAATCGCGTGTATCAAGAAGTGCCCACAACTCGTGATAACATGATCGAGCGAATCAGGCCTGCTTGTGCACAAATATCACCAGACACAATTCGCAGTTGTGTAGAATCTTTCAAAGCTCGGATTAACAAGTGCATCGAAGTGCGAAGACATCATTTTGAGCACTTATTGTAAAACAATTAAACGAAATCAAGCATCCCTGTGGTGTCAGGCAAGGGGACTCACCGAAATCAAGCACCCCGATGGATGATGAGAGGCAAGGGGACTCACCGAAATTAAGCACCCCGAAGGGAATAGACAACTACTACGTCCGCGTCGTTATTCCTGGATAGAGCTAAAAGTAGTGTCAACAATTTCATTTTTCTCAATTGCAGCGCCATCTATCGCGAATCGAAACAAATTGTCCCAATAAAACTTACGTATTTCGTAACGGAGAATCTGAATCTGTGATAAAAAATAGGGGTTGCCATTTAAAATTACAAAGTTACCCCCACTCCTGCCTCCTGTGGGGGTGGGGGTGGGGTAAATTTTAACAAATCTTTTTTCCCCCTCGAAAATAAAAAGTTTTTATTCCAGACATTTTTTCCGTAGGATGCGTATTTTTTGAGATATTTCGTTGTCTCAAATTAAAAAAAACACCCTGCGTTCCGCATAGAGCCGGATGAAAAACCCCATAGATCAAATCATTTACACCGTATAAGAATCCAGATAGAGCCTGAAAAAATCTGGATAGGGCAATAAGGGTCGCGGAAATATTCCTCATAGAGCCGGATAAAAAGCAGATAAGCTAAATTTATTACACCGTATAATCATCCGGATAGAACCCGACAAAAAGCCGGATAGAGAAGTTTAGGGACCGACAAAATTCCGCATAAATACAAATACAAAAACAGATCAAGAAAAAATTTTATGCACCAGTAAAGTTCCAGATAGAAACAAATGAAAAATAGGAACCATATACTATATAAGTTTTCGGATAGAACCCGAGAAAGAACCGAGCAGGGTAATGTGCGTATCGAAAAAAATCTGTATAGACATAGATACAAAAACAGATGGAATTAATATTCTGGAACAGTCAATTGCCGGGTAAAACCAAATAAAAAAAAGTACACAAATACCGTTTAAGTTTCCGGATAGAAACTGAGAAAGAACCGAGCAGGGTAATATGCGGATCGACAAAATTCCGTATAGACACAGATACAAAAACAGATCGAATAAATATTATGGTCCGGTCAAGTGCCGGATAGAACAGGATAATAAAAGGACACAAATACTGTGTAAGTTTCCGGATAGAAACTGATAAAAATCCGTATCCTACCCGAATCTATCGGATCCTATCCGGCATTTTAAGCAGGGTAGTGAAAGAAAAGAATTTTCTCGCTTTTATAATATTTTCCCTCCTCTCATTTTTAGAAAATTGACATCATTTCTAAGAATAATGCAATTCTATGAAAACGTTTCAGAACGTAATTTAATGTGTCATTAAAACCATGAATAAACTTGTAATTTTTAAACGAAATTCTTAATTAAAATGATGAATAACCTTGAAGTTGTTTGCAGAAAACTGAGATTAGAATTTCAAGAACTTTTCACACCAAACGTGTTATTTAAAAATTCAAAGACAGGCTCCCATACTTATGACGTAGTTATAAAATTTTTAAACCATTCGTTTTGTCGGCAACATTAAAGGCAATACTGCCAAGGGATTTGTTATTAAAAAAGTATCAAAGAGATGACGTCATATGAGTGACACATTATACTTCTGAAACGTATTTATTGAAGACCGAGCAACGTTACACTTACGTTTGTTGCCTAATTTTATGAAAAATATATAACGTTAACAATTCGTTTGTCGGCAAATATCAAAGGTTGAACCGTTAAGGAATTTGTACAATAGGTACCTGAAGAAACACTTTCAGAAAGAAAATAAAACCCTATTCCCATAGCGATAAATATTTATAGCTAATACAGGAAAAAATGAATTCTTCTCACTCCCACCTACGAAATTCAAAATCTTCTGAAAAATGCCCTGTTCCTCCTAGGAAGATATAGATCGACTATAAATGGAAGTAGAAATAATAGTTACCTCAAGAACCACTTTTAGAAATTAAATTAAACAATTATTTTAATAGCGATAGAGATTTATAGCCCAAAGTAGGAAAATTTGTATTTTTCGCACCCTACCCAGTAAAAAATGACTAATTTGGGAGGATTGCGGCGAATTAACATGTTTAAATTTGCCTGAATTCTGCTTTCTGATTCGGTGAAACGAATTGTGCCAGCGCGAATTGAATGCTTGTCAATCCTTCTAGAAATACTTAATTGAAAGCAATTCAGAACAATAGAAAGAAATTTGAATTTTTTCTAATTGTGTTTCTTAATCGTGTGTGCACGATTGCAAACGATTGAGTGTTGCGAAGTTTCAATCGTTCCCAATCGGGCCAATCGGTAGTAGGATTTTGAGGCCATGAAGTGGCAATTTGATGGCAGCACTTTCGTCTCGCGGGAATTATTTGAAAAAATGTATTTACTTTTTTTCGAGGCAACACATTTTAAGCAATATTTGTCATGAAAAAAATCAAATAAATGTTTTATAATAATTTCAGCGAGCTGAGAGTACTGTCATCAACAAATTTGCCAATGAGGTGAAGTTTTTTCCTCAAATTATACATTTCATTTTCTATAATTTTCTATAAAAAAACATGTAATTTATTAAATATATCACTTAAAATATTTTAGGTACAGAAAAATTAAAATAAACTGGGAGTAAAGCTATTCAGATTCTTCCTCATCTTCTAATATCCTACGGATATTAATATTTCAACTTGTTAATTCGGCATCCTCTGTCCCACTATCAGTCCTTGGAAGATTTATCATTTTAATTTAAAATTCATCTCTGGTTGAAAATGTAACTACTTTGTTGAAAATCAATTTTTGCGAAACTTCAGCTATTTCGTTGAAAATCGGTATTTTGCATTTAAAAATTAAACTATTTGTCTGAAAATGTATGTAACTTTTTAAAACTTTCACTTTTTTGAAAAAAAATAATCTTCATGGTTGAAAATTCATCTTTTTGGCATAAATTCAACTAATCTTTTTCTTTGAATGTTTTTTGGCTGAAAATTATTTTTCTTTTTTGCAAGAAAATGTAACTATTATTCCAGTTAATTATTACATAATTTTAGTTAAAAATTCATCCATTTTGTAACATTCTTTTTTTGTCTAAAAATTTATCTATTCATTTTTTGGTAGAAAAATTATCTTTTTTACTTGGAAATTCGTCCTTTGCTAGAAATTCACCTTCTTGGTCCGAAATTCAATCATTCTAGTTAAAGATGCATCATTTCAGTAGAAAATTCATCTGTCTGGTTTAAAATTCATCTATTTCAGTTAAATATTTACAATTTTATTTAAAAATTCATCACTTTGTTTGTTTGGCTAAACATTATGTTTCTTTATTTGGAATTTAATTGTTCATTTTTTGGTTGACAATTTATCCTGTTTAGTGGAAATTAATTTTTTTTGCTTGAAAATTCAAATGTTTCAGTTGAATATTCATTGTTGTAGTTGAAAGCTCTTATGTTTGGTTAAAAATTCATTTTTTCAAAATATAAACTTTACTATTCCATTTTCGGTTGAAAATTATTATTTTTTTTAGTTCAAAGTTCAACTATTTGATTGAAAATTTGTCTTCTTTAATCAAAAATTCAACTATTTTGTTAAAAATTCATGTATTCTGTTGGAAAATCTGTTTTTTTTTTGTTGTTGCTGAAAATTAATTTTTTCATCTGAAAGTTTAAAACTATTTCATTTTTTGTGAAAAATTGATATTTTTAGTAGAAAATTCAAGTATTTTTTAAAAATGCATTTATCTTGCAATGCTTTGCACTGTTTTATTAAAGGATGTTCAGAATGAACCTCATGAATTAAAGTAAATGTTTGCGTTTTGGGGAAAATATGAATACGTTACTTTCAGTTGACCGGGAAAATTGAAAAACTTGACCGGGAAAAACTGGGAAGTGACCGAAAATTTGAAATCGTCCGCCGAATCGCCACCCTGAAAATATCTGTGCTTGGGGTAGGAAAACCAGTTGTTGCGATGATTCCTTCGTGTATTTAATACAATTTTGAACTATTTCAACTATAAATACCATAATTTGTAATGTTTAAATTTTCGAAATAGTTTAATCTGTGACAGTTTTTGAATAATTAAATCTCCAAGTCCATTCCTGTCAATTATTGTAAATTTATTCAACTTTTAATTCCACGAAGCCTTATGAACAATCTAATACTATACAATTGAAAATTTGAAACCTGTGAACCTCAAGGATTTCAAGATGAGGCATTGCAAACCAAAATATTTGAAATGTTCAAAATTATGCATTTTAAATATATAAAACTATAAAGTTTTGAGTATTTCTAATCAAACTTATTTATAAATGGAAAAATTGTTATACTACAAGACATTTAAAAAGACTGGATAAGTTTTTCTACTGAAAATTGAAAGAATTTCATGGCTTACCTACAATTTATTTATTCTGAGTTTCAAAATATTGGTGCCATCCTACGTTCTCATGATTCCAATCGTTTTGAATTGGGTATCCATTATTCTAAATTAGAGGTTAAGTTATCACTACAGCATTTCGATATTGCGATAATTATTTACAAACGGCTTTTACGCTTTCAAACAAGAAAATGTCAACAATATGAATGAATGTAGCAGTTCTATAAAGCTGTTACAGAACCATGTTCTGTAATCGTTCTGTAACAATTCTGGAACAGCGTTATATGTGAGAAAGTATTTTAAGATAATTTTGGAACACGGTTACAGAGTAACATTGTTCTGTAGTAGTGACGTAACACATATGTAACAGTGTTACAGTATAAATTTGTTCTGTAATCGTCCTGTAACTATTCTGGAACGGTTTTATATGTCAAAAAGTATTTTTAGAACCATTCAGGAACAGGGTTACGGAGGAACATTGTTCTGTAATAATGCCGTAACACATATGTAACAGTGTTACGATGTAAATGTGTTCTGTAACAATTCTGGAACAGCTTTATATTTCAAAAATTATTTTTAGAACAATTTAGTAACAGGGTTACAAAGGAACATTGTTCTGTAATAGTGTTCGAACACATATGTAACAGTGTTACGATGTAAATTTGTTCGTTGTAATCGTTCTGTAACAATTCTGAAACAGCGTTATATTTCAAAAAGGATTTTTAGAACAATTTAGGAACAGGGTTACAGAGGAACATTGTTCTGTAATAATGCCGTAACACATATGTAACAGAAGTGGGACGATGGTTGTGGGGGTTAAGGCGTAGGCTTTGGACCCACTCCGTCGGCTTGCGGGTTCGATTCCCGCCTCGCTCTCTGGAAGAGCCTCGGTGGCCCATTCGGTGAACACTTGCCTAGCAAGGGAGTTGTTCCTCTCCGGAGAGTCATGGGAAGGGTACCTCTAGAGAAAAAGGTTCTCTAAGTATGGGTATTCTCTAAGGGTGTGTAAAGGAATAGGGAAGAGATACAAGAAAACTGTAAACCCTTAGGGAACACATTAGAAGCTTCCATTCCAATTCCATATGTAACAGTATTACTATGTAAATTTGTTCTGTAATCGTTCAGTAACAATTCCATAACAAAGTTACAAGGATATGTATCAAAAATGTTGTTTGCAAAATTGCTGCACTTAGCTTATATTTTAAATAACACAATTTCACGCACGGTCCTCTATACATATATAAAACCCACGCTTAAACCCGTTAAAAAATCGCACTCGCTGGGGATTCGAACCCTACCTACACAGAAAAACCTGGGGGTAAGAAATGTTGCAGGTAATCATTATTTATGGGTAAAGTCGGCTTAAAGTCGGGTAAAGTGTCACTTGCTGACTTTATGTTTCAAGAACCGGCTATAAACAATGATTTGTCGCATATTTGCGCGTACAAGTCACTACAAAAGGATGATACTTAACATTAAGTAGCGAATTAATCGCCGAATTTTGGACTTACCACACTTTATTCGTCAAAATAAATTTGACAGCAGATACAGGGTTTAAAAGTCGCTATGGTCTTTGGAGTGAATAGGTGCGTTGAAAAAAAACACGTAAAGTTTCGGCTTGGGAATTTCCAAAGATATAGTTGTCGCAACGGAAACTTTTCGGTAGGTATTTGAAACAAATCATTTTCCGTGTGATCGCAGAAATCTGTGCATGTCAATGATTAATTAGCAATTTTGCGATAATGGTCAGGTATATATTTATTGAAAGTGGCGGATCGGTACTTGTGTTTTCCACAATGTCCTTGAAGAAGATTACTTCTTAGCGACCAGGTTTGCGTACGTAATATACCTTAGGTAATTTACGTCCCTAGTTTTTTTTACATTTTATTTACCTTTTCAATATGGCGACTGCGCTTATATGACTGACTTGCTTAGCAGCTCCTTAATTTATTAAAAAATGATTAGAGATGACAGACCCAGAAATTCCTTTTGGAAGGAGTTAAATTTTATTTTAAAGAGGGAAAATGGAAAAAATTTTGCTCTCTGCCCCGGGTGCAATCGAGTGTTGTCAAATACCCTCGTGAAAAGAAAGACCAACTTTAGATCACAGTATCGGCAGGTATATTCTTGTCCCGGCAGTTTGAACCCCCAATATCCCCTCATTATTAGGCTCATCACGATTCATAGATTGTAAAGGAGGCGCTCTTTCTTGTAAGTTTCAACAGAAAGAGATGACGAGATGGAAGGAGGGACAGAGTTCCATAAATATAACGGCAACTGGTTGAAGCCTTCTAGATCTCGTAAATAATAATAAATCATCTCAGCTTCTTTGGGACTTTTAGGTATAGCTAGTCTGTTGATATAGACAGCTATCCTTTTTTAACAGAGAGAGAGAGAGCGGTGTCTATTTCAATGCCCTAAAATTGATGCAGGTATAGGCTGAAAGGTAAAAGACCAGAAAACGACCAAACGTGGTCTGAAACTGGTCTAAATGTGATCTAAAGTTGGTCTTTCTTTTCACGAGGGTACGATTGAAATTAACTTTTCAGAACGCAATCACAGAAATAGCGTGTTTTCATGCCTCCATAGACAAACGCAAAAGTACGGTTTTTGAGCGGCATCTGGCGGTGCGTTGGATGAGTTAGAAAAATAGGGTTCAGTGAGCACGGCGTGACGTAGAGTTAAAAAAAGAGCTTTGTTTGTGCATGCTCCGAGTATTTTCGTAACGCTAGAGTTGGCTAGAGAGAGTCCGTGGTGGGCAAATATAGAAAGAGAATTCATGGCGTATTGGTGAGTCGATGTTTCTAACGAAGAGGATAGTGTGTTCCTATCGGCTCGCACACTATTTTGTTCTCAAAAGTATCGTTCGTGACTCCTGCGGACTGACGGCTTTCCTTTTTGAAACTCGCCTCTATGTTTTTGAAACTCCCCTGGCGGACCGAACGAACGGAGCGGATACGCTACAGCGTATCCTTATAGTATCCACATCGTATCCTCTCCTT
>CAKNXH010061138.1:5285-24219 GCA_932178445.1 Andricus quercusramuli
CTCTTGTAAACGTGTAATCGTGTACACTGAGGGACCTTTTGTTAGAATAAATGAAAAAAATGAATTAGAATTTGGTATAATATCGTACCAAAATGGGGAAAACCGAGGTTTTATTACACTTATTCGTATTACAGTACCGAAGTTGAATATCATCATATGAGTAATTAAAACACGAAGACGACAAAGTAGTATTCTGAATACGAAATATTATGAATCTCCATTTCAAGAATTAACACTATGAAAAAGTGATATTCTTTTTACTGAGTTTTCGAAAAATAATTTGAATAAGAAAAATAGTGACTATCATAATCTCGAAAACGTATTTTAGAAATTGATATTATCAATATGAAGTTGACAGCAACCTAAGACGCATAGCAATCTATGAAATCCTTATTCTTGATTTTTCATATAGTTTCGTTTGAGAATGCTCCTCGAGTATTTCCGCCGTTTTCCGATCGAGCTCGATTTTGCAGAGCCTAACAACTTCTTTTTTAAAATAGTCAACAAGTTTTTATTATTACAATCTTTCAACTATCAGAAAATATATATTTTTTTATATTATTATTTAATATTGTACACATTATTTATATCTGTCTCCTTAGTTCTGTCAAAAGATGCTTGGTTGTAGTGAAAAAGGCGCTTTTATCACATGTATAGCGGAAGGTTATGTTTCACAACATTTTAAATAAAAGTTAACTCTTTCTATTTTCAATGAGTTCATTTACTATGGGATTCAAATCATTAGGAATTTTTTCTCTCGAAATTTATACACTAAGATAATAAGATTTAATTAAATGAGTACAATTTATAAAATATTACATGTAAACACACTTAGGTTTATTATAATGAGTTACTGAGATATCAAATTGGATAATGTTATTCACACAAGAATATTATCAGTGTCTTTAAAAAAAAATGTATTTTATAAAAAATCAATTTAATCATTGAAAGTGATAAAATGTTTAACCTATCTATTAGCAAAATTTTTGAAGCAACAAATCACTCGTGAAACAGGGCCCAGATATTTTTTATTCTGCCCTGAATTGTCAAGCGACGCTGCCATGCCGAGATTTTTGACAAATATTCCATAATATAAGTTAGCCGTGGGGTTTAGTTGTTAGGGATAAAATGCATTAGTGCTTTGGGTAAGTTAGGTTCAAATCTCGCAGCAGCGATTCCGATTTTTCATAGCGATTAAGCGTACGATTATGTATGTGGTGAATAAATTGAGTATATAATAATAAAAATTATAATTGTAAGCGTGTGTTTCCGTATTTGATTGTATTTAATTTGTATATTTAGTTCCTCCTTCTGAAGGTTAAATCTTTTGGTGGAGTGAGTTATTTTTCATATAGTCGTTTGAGATTCTCATATGCTTTGTATGACAACTTCAAAAGATGTTTTCACTCTTTCGAATAAAATGTATTACTATCGTTTTAACTTCGCTTGTCAACTTTGATATAGTGAATTTTAAATTCTCGCAAGTTTTATAAGAGTTAATGCAACATCCTTTCCATTTGTTCAAACAAAAATATTAATTTTGCCGGCTAAAAACCACTATATTAATTTTTGATACGCAAACCCTGTTTTCCCTATTTTGGAACGATATTATACTAAATTCTCATTCATTTTTATCATTTATTCTAACAAAAAGTCTCTCAGTGTAATCTAGTTCACTCAAAAAATCGAAGTGGTGACCCCTTGGTCTTACTCATCAGCATTTGAAAGATTGCCCAAATGCTACTATGTTCCAGGTTTACGCAAATTTTGCGGAATATTTCCCCAAACAATTTTCTCTGTGAATAAATCAGCCGACGGCAAAGTTTCATGAATCAAGATTCAAGATTCAAGATGGAATAAAAGCGAAAGCACTGAACCGCGAAGGGTTAAAGAGAAGGCTGTGGAGAAAAGGTTCATCCATTTGGTTCCATGTGCACTTAACCACGAGTACATACATGACTGACGAGCAGTAGAAAGAGCTACCGACGGCAGAGTGCAACAGCAAGACTTAAGGCGACGTCGCGAAAAGCGATAAAGAGATCCACAGCGCAATAATTCACATGAGTGTACTTTTGCGGGTCTTGCCTCGTGATGCATGGCTGCCTACCAATGGCAATTAGTCTCGGCCGACAAATAGATGCGTAATCTGATACCGTCTTTGGGTGAGGGACCATCCATAAATTACGGAACACATAATTATATTGCCAATTCTTATCCCTCCCCACCTCATGTAACAAGTCGAAACAAAATTATTTCCCCCTCCCCTCCCCCTCGCCTATGTCCCGTGTATAAAATTATCGGGGAACTATTCGGGTACAGAATCAACACCCTGGCTTTTTTGAATATATACAAAAGAATATTCGCAATCAAAAGCTAAACAAACTTTTGGTTCTGATAGGTTAGCCAGCACCTAATTAGGGCCCCAAAAGACTGACTAGATAATGAGGCAAAGATTTCATTTCTTTCCAGAGTTTATTTTTTATTTTTGCTACTTTTCAATACCCTGGCTTCTTTGGAAATATGCTAAAAATATTTGGGCTTGATACATATAAAATTCTTGGTCATGGCGGGCTAGCCATAACCCGATTAGGGCCCGAAAGGCCGACTAGATGAAGAGGAAAGCAATTAATTTCTTTTTATAGTTCATTCTTCATTGTTGATACTTTTAAACACCACTTGGTTACCGTCCACACTTAGCGAGAAGAAGAGTTATTATTTCTTGTAGTAAGCCGCACGTCTCGTCGTCCCGAAATTCGGGATGACTAGTGCAATATTTTTCATAAGCTTGGCTAGTCATCCCGAATTTTCGGGATAGAAATAATGTTGGTGAAACACCTACCCCTTTTCCAAGGTCTCGTGGGGGCGGGAGGCACCCCTGTGACTGGCCACATAAATAATATTGGTCCAATCCCCCTAATTTTTCGGACGACTAGACACAGCCTTATTTTATATATGATTACTGCGTATAATTTACGATTATTCTTATCCAATTGCAAGCACACAGGCTTACACATATTATCGCACGCTCAAACGCTTTGAAAAATCGCCCCCGCTGGGGAATCGAACCCTACCTAACTACCCAAAACCTGTCCTAAAACCTAAATCTAGCGCACGCGTTAGTCAAGTGAGTCACGGAACCGCTTGGAATATTCGGACAAACTCTCGGTCAAGCGGTTCCTCTGAAAAAAACGTGACCAGCTCAGAAATAATAATAAATGTGTACCTGAAATTTTTTTAAATAATCTCTTACATATGATATCTAATATTTTGTAACGAGATTGGGAAAAATATTTTGCTTAGAAGTATTAACTCACATAATAAATATATTATTAGTAATTTATATGTATTATTGAAGAAGTATTAAAATTACAATTTTTAAGAAGTCCATATTTTGTATTATCGAAAATTAAGACTTGAAAAAATGTTTTCGAATGAAATTCTTGGAATTTTTTATTCGCTTCTATTACCATCTCTCTTTATTTAAAACGCAACATTCATTTACATAACTGATATTTGTATAAATAAAAAATAGTTCAAACGTCGTTATAATATATCAAATGCTAAATTGAAATCACTATTTTAACATCAGAAAAACGTTGAATAGTGATTCAAATTTAAACTTTTTGCAAAAATAAAATTCTCCTCATGAAATATGGGGACGCTAAATTAGAATAAAACTGTTTCGTGCAAAAAAATTATTCGGCTCCGAGAAATTAAAAATTAAAGATCACGATATCACAGTAGTATGGTAGATTTTATTGTTGTTAACGATCTGAAAAAAAATAAGAAAATATTTTTTTTTTTCATTAAATGATAGTAATTTCTAGAGATATCAATGTGAAAACACTCAGAGAAAAAGTTACCTTGAAACAAAAGCTTCCTCCTCTTACCTGGTTTGTTTTGAACGACGTGAATATATTTTTTACACAAACAGAATTATTTGTCTGCAAGATTGGGTGAAGTTAGCCGCATAAGGAACATTTTTACTGCAAATGGATTCCTGTTGAGACAAACGAAAATTCACTCAACCTTAAATTTAAGAGGAAATTCCATTCACGTCAAGAAACTACCTTCTGTCACAAGAGGACATTTCTCTGAGTGAAGGTTGAAAAAATTATTACTACGTTAAAATTGGGAATCAATTCCAACTAAAATTTTATAACAAATTATTTTTTTAAACTCAACCCGTAAACCTGGGTCATTCATGTCCGAGCGAAAACTAAGTGACTGAGGACTTTACTTTGTTTATTTACAAAAATGGTGTAAATAATTCATTTTTATCTGAAAGTCCTTAGCATGTTCGTTGAGTAGAGAGTTCAGTTGTGGTCCCTGCATTTTTTCAAATTTTTCCCATCAGTGCAAATTATTGAAAAATGCGTTGGAAGTGAACGACCCAGGTTTACATGTCAAAGGTGCCAAAAAAACGTTTACGGGTTAAGTTTTAATTATTGTGTCAAAAAATGATATGCCAAAAACAATGCATTATTCCACTGAAAAAAAAATCTTCCAAATAATATAATATTTGAATCTAGATGGCTTAATCAAGTACGATCCCGATCATGTTTTGTGTTATAAGAAATTAAAAATATCATAAGCAGAAAATCTCATAGTAGAAATAATGTAAAAAAAGTCTTTTTTAAATATCATTCTTCAGAATATTTTCAAATTCTGAAAATTTTGTACAAAACAAAAAAACAGTATTAAAGTATAAAGTAGAGTTATTCACCATGTTTATTTATAATAAATATCTCAACTAATATTATGCTAGAAGAGAAAACATTAGAAAATAGTTTCCGGAAATTCATTTCATTTTGTAAACTGTCAATGGGCATTGAGAAGCAAACATCTGTTGATTTATTGATAAGCAAGTTATAAGTCGTCCTTCTTTATTAATTTCAAACGAACCTCCTAAAAAATTTTGCGAAGGGGGCCTACACGTTTCTAGTTGTGCCACTGAGCTTACTTACAATTCCAAATAGTAAGGCTAACAATCTCACGCAATAAGCACTGCGCGCAATACTTATTGCAATGCGAAAAAGGAGATCGAACTCACTTGCAAAAGTCAAACTCACAACTCTTTGCTTACTATGAAAATTAGTTATACATACAACAGGGTGCACAGTCTTCCCCTTTTTTTCTTAGTTTCCCCTTTTTTCTTGAAATTTCGCCTTTTTCCCCTATTCTCAAGAAACTTCCCCTTAGTCCCCTTTTCTCTTTAAATATACGATATTTGAAACTGTATATACATTATTGAATAATGATTAGATCAATTATGGCAATCAAATAAATTATTTATGAATAAATAAGGTACACGTTTCAAGTGCAGACGATTAAAAATAAATGCTCTTGAAAAAATGTGAAGATGAAACATTTTAAAGCACGTTGAAAATGGGAAAACTGGAGACAGAAGTTATTATCCAATATAAAATTGGAAAATTCACAAAATATACAGTACTTTTCAAACAAGTATTAGCAGAGTAACACATTTTAATTGAAATGTACAAAGTTAAATACTTCATTAAAATCAAAATTTTCTGGCAGTAAGTTGGTTAAAAATTTAACTATTTGGTTACAAATATAATTATTTTGTTGAAAAGCTGTCTTTTTGGTTGAAAATCAAACTACTTTGTTAAAAATTAATTTTTTTCAAATTGAAAATTGCAATTTTTGATTTTAAATTATTTTTTGTATTGAAAGCTTATATTTTTGAATCAAAAATTCGAATATATTGTAGAAGGTTCTTTTTTTTTTTGCTCAAAAATTCAATAATTTGGTAGAAAATTAGTTTTTTTGATTTGAGAATTAGTTTCTTCAAATAAAAACGTTGCAATTCTATTTTTGGTTCAAAATTGATCTTTTTTATTTTGGAATTTTTTTTCTTCATTGACTAAAAAATCTTTCTTGGCTGGAAACAACAACTCAAGATTCAACTGTTTTGTAAAAAATTTGAATTTTCTCTGGAAAATTCAATAGTTTGGTAGAGAATTCAACTAATTGGTCGAATTTTGAACTACTTTGTTAAAAATTCATCATTTCAGTTGAAGTTTTTTTTGTTTGTTAAAAACTAGGTTTTTTAACTGAAAATTTTAATTTTTGGTTGAAAACTAACTTTTCAATTGAAAATTTATATTTTTGTGTTGGAAAATCAACTGCATTGTAGAAAATTCTTCTTTCAAGCTTCAACATTCAATAATTTGGGCGAAAATTCAGTTTTTTCAATCGAAAATTAAGTTTTTGAAACGATAATGTAACTATTCGATTTTTGGTTGAAAACTGATGTTCTTAATTCCACAATTGAATCATTTTATTCGAAAATGATCTCATTTGTTTAAAATTTCAAATTGTGAAATTTAAAAGTAAATCTCTTGCTCTGTTACAGTTTTTTTGAGAATGTGCAAAAAAAAATTTTTATTGACTCATATGCACACATTTTACAAAAAGTTGAATATCTCGGACCTGAAATTTATTCAGCTTGAACCAAAGAAACATTTTTTTATTCTGGTTTTTCGGAAAAAAATTTTTGTCGTGAGTTAGGCTTTTTGGTATTTCATATCTTTTTGCGATTTTGGAACGTTATAAACTCCACGAAAAAAATGTTTCCCATTAATAAAAAATAATAACATGTTTCTATGGTTCAAGATGGAGAAATTAAAGGTTCTAATTAATCCAAAAAAACATGTTTTACTACATATAAAAAAATTTTTCAATAAGGCAAATTTTTTTGAATCATTATAACTTTTAATTGTAAATTTTAAAAAGAGAACAGAAGATATTTACCGATTAAAAAATTTGTTTCTTCACTTATTTTGAATGTCGACCCACGAATTGTTATCCCTGAGCTCAAACGATTCGATTAATTTCAGTATTTTTACTTTGCTCTACTGAAGAGAGTAGTTTTAAATTTAAATTGAAAGTATCCAATTTTTCAAAATAAATTCTTTAACGGCAGAAATCATTGAGGAATCATTGAAAATTTTTAAAAAATTTATAACTTTTGTTATAAAAAAATTGTTTTTTCTTTTCGAGATGTAAAAATAAATGTTTGAACTTTCCCCTATTTCCCCCTTTTTTCGTGAGAAAATTACCCTATTTCTCCTTTTTTGAGCTCCTTTTGCGCTGTGAACCCTGATACAGTTTACATGTTCAACTGTACTATTTCAAATAGTTGTTGAAGCTTCTTGTTCTAGTAATCTTTCTTTTTACAATTTGAAGTAGTAATTCTGACTTTAGTTTTTTGTATATTTTGAGATCACTATCTTATTCAATATCAAAAACTATTTGAATTGTTCATTGTACAATGCGAACAAGTAAACTTCAAGTTGACAATACTATTCACTTTTTTCCGTGTGTAGTGTATCTGTGTTGGTAGTATACTGAGGGACAGAAGCGAAGCTTTCTGAAAACACATCCAGCGTCGCCTACTGCTTTGGGAATTGAACCCGCGCCAGCGTGGCTTAGATGGCTGCAGTGTTGGAACATAAGACAATCACGGTACCGTCTGAGCCACTATGACTCCCTTTTCCAAAATCGTAGAACTTTGAATTTTACATCTTCAAAATTGAAGAGTTTTCAATTTTGAAAATTTACTTTTTAAATTATGCACATTAAGAATTGAAGAATCTTCAATTTGAAATCTTCGAGATAAACCTATTTCACAAATATGTTCAAAAATTTCATGATTTTGAGCTATAAATAATCCAAATTAAGAACTTTGGCTAATTTTCGATTGTAAATGTCTTAAAAATGGATCCTTTCTTCGAGTCACAAAAGCTTTTTCTTACTATTGCGATATAAAATCCCAAATTAAATTATCAATTTATATAATTGCTTCTAATATTCCTGCTGAGATAAAATCTTATGTTCGAATGAAATTAATCTGTATAAAGATTACTGAAACCCGTTGAATATCAACACTAAAATGGCATAAAAGTCGATGTAGCTACATTTGAATATTTATTTTAATTCATGATTATTAATTTTATTTTATAGCTCATTAAATTTAAGCACATATTTTTATTTGATAATTAAGAAATAAAAATGATATAGGCGTGCGTAACACGCTAATTATTCTAGTTTTTTTTTAATTACTAGTACACATCTCCAATTATACATATAATCAAATTATCAAATTATTTAACATTGTATTTTTAACAACAATTCAGAAGATTGTTATTCTTTACTGAAGGTTTTACATATTTTCAATTCCTGTTTAATCTGCCGTCAAATCTAGAAAAGTGATGACCAAATCTAGGAGTATATTTATTAACTAGTGCAAAGCCAAAAGACACATAAAATAATTGAATAAATTCGGGGGTAGTTGTGATTCGAAAAAATGGTAAAAAATATTTTGTTTTTATGGATATTCTTCTTCAGAATGATGGAAAAAAATCCAAACATATTTTAGATTTATGAATTTTCTCTAGGGTTGATTTGTCAAAAATATTACATAACATTATGAATTTACCCTCCCCCATGTAACAGAGCGTAATACCCTCCCCTCTCCCTAAAAAAAGATGTTATGTAATTTATGGATGGCCCTGAGCTTGAAGTAGGAATAACGACGAGGTCAGCGGAAAAGAGACGCTTCCGGATAATTTTGATTAATTACGAAACAATTGACATGTTCTGAAAACTTCGCAGAGAGCGAAGGTTTACCCTAGCAAATCGACTGGAACAATGAAATGGTTACCTTTTTTAGACTTTCTCTCTCTCTCATCGAATAATTTTATCATGGCCTTAAGGCTGACAGAGAGCGGTCGAGTACAATGTAAATCCGATAAGCGATGCTATTATACCTTCAGTGAAGCCAACTCGCAGCCAGATAGAGTATCTCGTAAGGAAAAATTCAGTCTAAGACCCGGGATAATCTTTATAATACGTCTAATTATTCATCATGTTTGCTAGTTTTTCGTACTTCAAAGTAAATAACATTGATTTTGGGTGTAGTTCCAAGTACCCCTTACCTCCGACTTTTTTGAAACTTCGTATATTTATGTATTTTGATGCGCTGATTACAAAAATGATATTGGGAATTGGCGCAAATTTAATTTTTATGTTGATGACCATAAAAACTCCGTTAAAATCATGGGTTTTCACTTTCATCTCGAGAAATATTGAAAATTTCAAAAAAAAATTATAACAAAAGTTGTAGACCGTGTCAAAATACACATTTTATGTTGAATCCATTTTTTTGCGAGTGAAAGTTTTCGAGATATTTGATGATAAACCCCTTTCCCTTTCCAACTGCTCGTGGGAGGCGAAGAGGCACCCCTTTGTCTAGCTACAGAAATAATGTTGGACAAAACCCTACTCCTTTCTAGAGTCTCGTGGGGAGACGCAAATAAAATTAAGTAAAAAAATATATAAATGCCGTGAAAACCCCTGATTTTCAAGGAGTTTTTATGTTTTTTACCATGAAAATCAAATTCGCGCCAATTTTCAATATGATTTTCGTAATCAGCGCGTCAAAATACATAAGTATATGGAGTTTCGAAAAAATAGGAGGTAAGAACTATTCGGAACTTTATTCCTGATTTTTTATGATATCAACTATATTGGATACGTATAGATAGATAAACGCTTATTTTTCAGCCTGCTGGCCTTAAAAAATTGACTTGCGAAAAGTTTCACGACTTGACGAAAAAAACTTCCATTTTTTTACAGAATTTTCTTAAACCTAATCCTTAAAAACTAACATACATCCATTCCTTATCTCTAATACCGCACGCTCTTTTCTTCTTACCTTCCTCGCTTCGCCTCGCCTCGCTCGCATGTCCCTACTTTCTCGCATTGCCTCGCTTGCCAACCTCTGTTTTCGAAGCTAATACCTACTACTTATTTACTATTTACAATATTTACAACTTACTTATATCTACTTCCTCTACTATTTACAATCTTTTCTTCTCCATTACTCTTCCTTCTTCCTTCTCTTCTTCTCCATCTTACCCAACACTCCCTTCACCCATGCTACTGCCCTTTTTTCCACCTTTTCATGCATCAATACCTCCATGCTTATCTCACTCCTTTCCACCTCAACGCACTTCTCCAACCAGTGCTCCACTCTTGCATCCCCCTTCTCACGCAGTTCACACATCCTCTTCTCCCAAGAGAGCCAGAACCTATTGAAACCCTCCAGGCACCCACACCTCATCCTCGCTATAAGCTCCTGACTTCCTTTCTCTCCTTTTTCACACAAATATTGCGCATTTGCCCTTGGCATAATCCACACATATTTCACGTTAAAACTTGACTCTCTCATTCTCTCTTCCCCTTCTGTCTTCTCTCCCTCCATGCCGTTTTTCTCAACCAACTCATATACCTTCCTCCCTACATTTGCATCCTTCTCACTTCATCCATCTGCAGTCCATTCGTTCTAAAGTACCTTTCCCTCTCAACCTCCATCTTCCCACCCCCTCTCCTGTTCTCCTTCTCCCACCAACACTCTCTAACCAGCCTAATTCCCCCCTCTTCCAAAAATTTCTCCTCATATTTACACGCCCGGCCCCCCGCTTGAATCCCTACACTCGTTCTCCCTTCTCCCTCCTGACAATATAATTAGGCGTGTTCCTTGCCAATCCCATGGTCCACTTTACATTCCTCTCCTGCGTTCTATTTACCTCTTCACTTCCCTTCCACCCCACACCTCTACTCCATACAATAGCACTCTCATCACTAGTGAGTCAAACAATTTCATTCTCCTTTCAAAATCATCTGCGAATAACTTCTTTCCCAATCCCCACACCTGCCTCATCACCACATTTTCCCTCCTCACTCTCTCTTTTATGTGACCATCCACTCCCCCATTCCTCCAAAACACGAAGCCCAGGTACACAAACTCTTTCACCTCCTGCATCTCCTTTCCCTTCCACTTCCACTTTCCCTCCCTTATCCCTTCCCCCTCCTTTTCTGAACACCATAACCTTGAACTTTTCCGCATTCAGCTCTAACCCCTTCTTATTCAGGTATCTTCTCAACTTCTTCATCATCTCCTTTAAGGCCTCCTCGCTACTTGCCAGCAACACTATGTCATCTGCATACGCTAGGGACCAAATTCTAATCCCTCCTATCCTGACTCCTCCTACCACCCCGACCTCCGGCTTACTTTCCATATCCGCAATTAAAATCGCAAAAAGCGTTGGGCTAAGTGGACACCCTTGCCTTAAACCCCTATCCATCCAAAATCCCTCCGAAATCCCCTCCCCTCCTCTTACCTTGTCTTTGTTCTCTTCATATATCCCCCTTACCCTCTCAATCAGGCCTCTCTCCACTCCCCTATTCTCCATCACCTCCCACAACCTCCCCCTATCCACATTATCGAGCTCCGCGCTCGATAATGTATTTACCTCGCGCTATGCACTCGGTCTTTGCATTTCCCCCACATTTGTGCGCACGTGTTTTAAAATTAAATATCAAAGCATCCAAAACTGTAGTTTTGTGATTGTGAATTCTCTTTCGTTAAAGCTCCTTCGGCTTTAACGAACACATTCTCATCACATATCTCGTGCTTCGCACTCAATTTTGTCGAAAATGCGAACTTGTCTAAATTATGTTCAACTCTATTATATAAAATGTATATTATACATTTATTTATGTACCTCGGTCTGGGGCTGCTCATTCAGATATCACAAAATAATGTACAAATTTTATTTTTTATGCTTACTTTAATATGTGTTTCTTATTTTGCATTAAATTTTATTCTCGGTTACCCTAAAACATGTATCATTTCAATACATTTATATTGTTACAATTCATAATATGCGATGGTGTTGAAACAGAAGTATTTTCATTGTCTTGTTTTTATAATTAAAAAATAAGTCCCCATCCTATTAAAAGAAATGTTATTGAACATTGTTTCTCTTTACTGGAGGGAGGGGGTGGCTGGAGAGCACACGAAATAAGAGACGCCAAATGTTGTTGAGATCAATGGTTTATTCGATCCACCACACTACACCACACTGCACCACACACTCGTACCGGTTGACCATACGCCTCGTTGGCTGTCACACGATGAGAGAGTACACCGAGGAACCACACCACGTGGCCATCGCGCAGCCACACACGCGCCGACCCACGTCCGTTCGGGGCGACGTGGGAAGAGTAACTGGGGGAAGTAGGTGCGCAACAGTCGACGAGAGGGACCTCGACGGTCCTCAAGGACGCCCTCTCTTGGAGACGAGCCGAAAACCAAACATACCGCCCGCCTCGTTCCTTGAACGATTATCTGCCAGCCGCCCGCCGTTAGGCCGAATTTCTATGCTCTGATTCAACTGAAGTTGCTGATGTCGTCGCTTCGCGTTTAATAACACTCGCTCATTTATTCTGACTTGATGGTCATGAGAGGCACCGACTGGTGCGTGGGCCCCATGCCGCTTAGCAACCCCGGCTTATGCCGTGCTAAACTCAAAGGAAACCCACAAAACCTTTGAGAAAGTTGCAAGTCGATTAATGTCAATTACAATCTTTAACCTTGTGTCTAGGAGTAATATTCGTATGATATAGTTTCGCATTAGAATGACAGGCGCGATATAACCGCAAGGATTAAACCATTTAACAAGGGTGTCGAAAATGGTGTGCTTAGTCGAACGATGCGAGTGAATCTCCGGGGAGTCAGATGAACCCAATCACTCTCCGGATCCCAGCAAACGCCGAGCTCGTTGGTGATGCCATCGCTGCAAAGTTGAAGTCGGGTCGAGCGAAGACGGTCTTGTTCTGGTAAATCTTCTAGCATCTCCGGTGGATTGACGATCCATTTGCGGAGACAAAATCCGCCGACAAGCTGTTCCTGAAGCCGCTTCGCTTCTCGAAGATCGTTGCATCCCGCCGATATGTCGTCGACAAAGCGATCCTCCAAAAGAACTCGGGTAGATGTCACGGCCAACTGTCGATAGTATGCGACGGGATCATTCTCTCAAGCACTCAATAACAGTGCGTTGCAAATCGAGGTCTTGTTCGTTCACCGGAGTCTGCCGATGAATCAGGCAAGATTCAGCGCCGCAATCACGTTTGTGTCGTCTCCATCGAATTAGTACGTGGCTTGAGTTGATTTGCAATCTGGGCCCAGGGAAGCGTGTCATTAAGACTGTAGTCAGTAGACGTAGGTGTTGGTGCGTTGAAGATTACTTCCAGGCGGCGATGACGATCTTCCCGTTGCCATGCTCCATGATGTGGTATGTAGTAAGTGGAGCGAGCTTGCGCGCGCAGCTCGGTCCGCAGGAACAAAGGGCAAGTGTCGGCTCGATGGTAGAAGATCGACAGCTCGCAAATGGCGGAACCGTGGGTCGGCGAGATTCAGTCCTTGCCATTGGTTATCGTCCTTGGAACTGTTGAGCAGGCAATGATTCCTGAAGAAAAAACTGTCGCGACAAGTTCCCCTGAGGACTAATTTACTGAGATCTCTGCTGAGTCATCGGGGGACCAGTCATCAGTTGTTCTTGCTGTGAGGCGAAAGGCTGTTGCTGAGTCGTCAGCTGAATCTGAGTGATCTGGGAGTTAATCTGTTGAGGCGACGCCCTCAGCGTCTGCTGCTGAATTTGATATTGATTCCGAAGAGCGAAATTCTGCGAATGCTGCTGCTGTCCTATCCGGACATTAATCCTTTGGTTGAACTGCCGATTCTCCTGTTGGTTGATCTGGTCAGACTGTTGATTTGGTCGATTAGTCTGTTGATTCATCTGCTCTGCAGCTCCTGCATCTGACTCTGCAGGAGTCTATAGTATCTGCATGATACTATCAGCCGAAGGCCCAGTTGCAAAAACATCCAATTGTCGTCCAAACTCTTCGAGAAGGAAAGCTCTGTGTCAATGCCCATTGGCTCTCCGACGTTGTGAATAAACGAGCATGTGGTATGCCTGACTGTTGAGGGGCTGCTAAATGACTTGCACTGCCTGTGGCTGAGCAGCCATCGTTATAGTTATTGTTCCACCCTGTGTGGATCCGACTTTGTGTAGTCCATGGACCGGCTGCTATTCTTCTTGGGCTGACTGCTGCTGAACCTGCGTTGATGCTCGTAGACTTGAGTGCGGGCGTTGACGGAAGCACTCTCGATGTCTGCGTAGAAGTTGATCCCTCGTGGTCCGCATCTGGAAACTGATGGGTGAGTCCTATACGATTCTCCTTGAACGCCGGTGCCTAGGTGTCCAATCAGCTGTGGGCTTGTCCAGGATTGTTGCGGCCCATCGTCGCTAAACGTCACTTAGCTCGACAATTGATGAAGCATTGACAGTGGGGTTGAATGCCGCCCGCCAAATGCGCCATAATCAATGAACATAGGAAGAAAAGGCTGGAACGTATGTGTAATACGTGTGTGCTTGCATAGAAGTATAAAAATGGTGAATGTAAGAGGCTAATTAACAAAGACAGTGATAAGAGGATTTTCAAAGAATGTGGTAAGGAGGAAACGCTGTTTGACAAGTGAAAAGAAATTTGTTTAGATGGTTGGGTCATGTTGGGAGAATGAAGAGAGAACGACTCACGAAACATGTGTATTCAAGGAAAGTGAATGGCAGCGTATCCAGAGGCAGATCGCAGAAAGAATGGTGGAAATAAGTAAATGAGACTCTACGTCGGCAAGATATAAAAAGCCATAGAAACACAAGAGCATGCCTGAGAAGATGTATGAATTTCGAAGAGGCGGAAGTTGTATGCCAGAATAAGGATGTGTGGAGAGAAATGATTACGAACTGTGTTACGAAAAGTTTTAGTTGTGTGATTGACGCCTGAAACGAATGATCTTGGATACTCATGTGGCCTCGTGAAGAGCTTTGCTTATTGACCGTGATTGCAGTAAAGAGTGTCAATCTTACTATGGAATTATCAGTCAGTTTGTGTATTTCTGTGTGACCTGTGAGGCATGATGATTTTTGAAGCTCTTCGTTTGAAGTTATTGCTAGCGAGATTGATCAGCAATTGCGAGTTACACTGTTTCTGATTTTATTATAATAATAAAAATGGTGAATGACCAACACAGAAATAATATATGACTATGAATGAGACCCGAAATATGGTATACCAAATCGAAATCATACATCTACATAAACTTGTCCATAAAGAATAAAATGTGTAATAAGACAACAATCTACAATATGCATATACCTCCATAACACTTGTAATGTATATAGAACACAAATATCCCACAATAAATGATCCAATTATGAATATGAATAGATACATGATATGTCAAGCATAGAAATGAACATCCACATAAAGCTATCCATGAAATGAAAGTAGATAATGAGATAGCAATATACAACCTATATGACGTTTATATATGCACACATGCCCCTCCAATATACACATACCCCTTGGTAAATATCTAAATAGTAGAGTTATAATTTCGTTAAGAAGGAAGGAGATATAGGTATGCGTAGTAGAATTCTCGACCGCGTGTGATCGAGGGAGTGAGAGTTCAAGCAGAGGAAAAGTGTAGAAGATTGGGTGAATTATAAAAGCTACAGAAATCATGTAGTCGCATTAGTAAGGAAACCAAAGATATAGATCAACTGAACACAAACTTAACCAGAGAGGAATGTGGAAAATAGTCCAAGAATTTGTAACAGGACAGTCTAAAACAGTATAGATCAGGTGACATTTGTAGATGCTGAACAGAAGATTGAGCGAGAGATTGCCGAAAATTCACGGGATACCGCATAGGAAGTGCTCAAGAAATTATTGAATCAATGCGTAACAGTAATTCCGTGAACTTCAACTGAACAGGTTATGAAATGAATGATTTGAACAAAGAAACACATCAGCTCTTGATGAAATAATAAGTAAGATGGCAGATAAGGAAGGGGGCGAGAATGGAATAGATGCATCTATTTTCACAAAACGCCATATATAATTCCAATTGTAACAGTAATAATATTAAGACCACTAAAACAATAAAATCAATAAGGGAGGAATAAGAGGGAAGAGGAGGTAGTGAAGTATCTGCAACGCGTTTTGCGTGCGTAGAAGTATGGAAATGGCGAATTATCAATAAAGAAGTAGTGTATAACTCCGAATATGATATGTGATATGTGATGTGCGATATGCGATATGCGATATGCGATATATTCGATCGCCTCTCGCGTGATATAAGTGATGCTCTCGACCGTGAGTGGGAGATTGCGCGGGAGAGAGGCAGAGATCTGTGCGTAAAACAGATTCGACCGCCTCTCCCGCGATATGAGTGATGCTCTCGACCGTGAGTGGGAGATTGTTCGGGAGAGAGGCAGAGATCCGTGCGTAAAACAGATTCGACCGCCTCTTCCGCCCCTCGCCCTCACGTCCATTGCTCGTAACGAAGATGCGTGTAATTGCACTTACATGACGACGACCGTCGTCGACTCACGCTTGATGGATCCTGGTCTCCGCTTCCACTGTCGGCTAGCCGAACTGCTCAGGCGGAAGTGCGTCGGGCTTGTAGTCGGAAAGCTGCAGGCTCGACTCTCGCTGACGACACCCGATGACTCCTGGTCTCTGCCTCCCTCGACGCCACGATCACCTCCCTGTCGTAGCTGCATCCGGCTCGAAGGACCAATGTTTCTCTTTACTGGAGGGAGGGGGTGGCTGGAGAGCACACGAAATAAGAGACGCCAAATGTTGTTGAGATCAATGGTTTATTCGATCCACCACACTACACCACACTGCACCACACACTCGTACCGGTTGACCATACGCCTCGTTGGCTGTCACACGATGAGAGAGTACACCGAGGAACCACACCACGTGGCCATCGCGCAGCCACACACGCGCCGACCCACGTCCGTTCGGGGCGACGTGGGAAGAGTAACTGGGGGAAGTAGGTGCGCAACACTCGACGAGAGGGACCTCGACGGTCCTCAAGGACGCCCTCTCTTGGAGACGAGCCGAAAACCAAACAAACATTTTATTGTAACTTGTGTCGTTTTCACATAAATTTAATTTATTTATTTCAATGTTATTTTTTACGATTTAAACTAAAATAACGCATCCTAGCGTAAGGTGGTTCTGAGCTAATTTGTAGATGTTTTTATTTTTACAGGGTGCCCACTTTCTGAAAAAACAGGGAAAACACAGGAATTTTTTTATGAGAAAGTAACAGGGAAAACACAGGGGACATCGATAACGGATGTGCTTAGAGTTGTTTCTTAGCTCTATCTTCAGCCCGCAGCAATAATTTTTAGAACTTGAGTAAGCTCTGAGCACTTGGTTCAAAAAGAAACCAAGATGAATCACAGATCAAGAAACTAAAGAAGAAATGAGATTCTTAAAGTTTTTACCCACCTAAAATAGCTTTCATTTGACTGAATGAGAAACCAAAGATTGTATGATTAAAAATTTTAAATCTCTTTCCTTTACTAATAATCCTCCAGATGCCTTTCCTTCCTAAAATAATAACCGAAATTTTGTTTTCATCACTCAAAATATCTCGATTTGCCATTAACATTGCAAAAAATGGGCTTTAAAAGACACAGGGAAAACCAGTAAAAGACAGGAAAAACACAGGG
Source organism: Andricus quercusramuli (assembly GCA_932178445.1). Classification (NCBI taxonomy): domain Eukaryota; kingdom Metazoa; phylum Arthropoda; class Insecta; order Hymenoptera; family Cynipidae; genus Andricus; species Andricus quercusramuli. Next base: position 22,754 of record CAKNXH010061138.1, read on the forward strand.
AAAAGAGGAAAAGGGAACTGATGGGCCCCCGGTTTTAAACTATTTTTATAACAAGAGTTTATTACTAATCTGTAGATATTTTTTTGTTGAACAACTTTTGTCTTATCATTTTTTCCGTCTCTTGTGTCGTTTTTTTCAACAATTTAATTTTGTTATTTTGGATCTTATTTTTTACGATTAAAAGAAAATCTACTCATCCTATCTGAAAATTATCAATAACAAATTTTCGCATGCTTTTTGGGTGAACTATTAATTTTTTTCGTACCTTGTGTCATTTAAAAAAAAATATTTTTTTTATTTTTAATGTCATTTTCTACGATAAATTTAATTTTTTTACTTTTGATGTTCTTTTTTACGAATGAAACAAAAAGTACGTGTCCTATAAAAAAGTGATTAATAACAAATTTTCAGATCTTTTTTGGGTGCACAATTTTTGTTGACTGATTCTTCTTCGTATCCTGCATAGTTTGACTGCAAAATGGAATTTTTCATTATTTGTCGTACGATCAAAATTTGAATTTTCGATTTTTCGGAAAAATTCAAAAAGTTGTAATGATAACCTTGTAGGGCTTTCAAAAAGCAACGTTTTTCTGTTCCTAATTTTTCTTTGATATTGTGCGTTTTTTGGCTCAAAATGTCAATTTTCTTTCCTTTATTTTTGGTTTTTGAAAATGCTATAACTCTGATCATTTTATTTTTATCGAGAAAAGTCATTGGGATGAATTGTTCGAGTTTCCAAGTACTATGAATAGCCGTACATAGAATTTCTGAATCTTGCAAAAAAAAGACCTCAAACGTTTTCAAAATTTAGAAAAAGTTAGAGAACTTCTTGAATTTTTATCCAGAATGGCTGGCTAACGAACTCGTCCTTCAAAAGTTATCCGATATACAGACGACAACGACAGACAGACATACACCTACGTAAAAACTGTTTCTTCTGACTCAGAGGGCCGCAAAACGTTGAAATTTGATGGAATCCGTGAAAGAGATTTTTCACATAAAACCAATACCTTCTCATTGAGATGAGAATGTGAAAATCTTTTTAACTTAACACTGTTTTGAAGTTATGACACAAATGAAAATAGATTTATTCACTTTTGATTCAGCTAATGCATATTTCGTACATTATTCATGTTCTAATCAGAGACATTTACAATTTGTTCTTACATATAAAATTAGTGATGCCGTTCGAGACAACAAACGGCAAGGTGGAGGTCGGGGAACGCAAAAACGCAAGGACTTGAATTTGGGCTGCCTTGTTTTGAGGTCCATCAAGCTAGCTCCTCCACAATCGAAATTCCCAAATTTTTTGGCATCAGAATTTTGGGCTTTTTTGGGCTTTTTTTGGGCTGTATTGCCAATTTTTGGGCTCCACTACTTATTTTGAAAATTCAAATTTTGTGTGGAGGTGCTGGCTTGAATCAAGCCAGCACCTCCACTACATAAAAATTTGAAAAAATTGAAAA
>CAKNXH010061138.1:36987-84581 GCA_932178445.1 Andricus quercusramuli
TGATATAATTGTCAATATAGTAATAAATAATAAGTTAAAACTATTTGATACTCCCGCGTGGAAAAATTTCGTGGCAGTCTGAAGTAGAGAGATCGGCTGGCTAGTTCGAATCTAGACCGTCTACTAAAGACGGTCTGACGAGGTGTTGGCCTTGGCCCTCTCAGACGGACTCCATTGAAAATTTTTCAAAGTGTCGTCGAAACGGTCTGACTTGGCCCCTCTCAGACGGACTCGATTGAAAATGTCTACTTCGTGGCTGTCTTTAGTAGAGAGATCGGCTGGCTAGACCGAATCTAGACCGTCTAGTTAAGACGGTCTGACAGGGTGTTGGTCTTGACCCTCTCAGACGGTCTCGATTGAAAATATCTAAGTGCTATCGTGACGGTCTGGTGTCATCCTCAGCAGACGGACATGATTAGGAAAACTTTAAAGTATTTCAAAGTGTGCAGTATCGTTTTCTGTTGACGTCATTGACACTTATCTGTCGCGAGTACAACTTTTTTCCTGTATTTTTTTAAAGAAAAAATTCTAAGTTCCATCTTTATGCACAATTGTGAATGTTAAAAAAAAATTACATTTTATGTCAATCTTAACGTTGTAAAATGGTCTGAAACACCTAAAAACCAAACCTTACACAGAAGTTTAAAAACATTTGTTATTAAAAAATTGTCAAAGTTCACGATTAAATTTCTAAGTTCCGTCGTTAAAAATTTTAAATGTTCGTAAAAATTCACATTTCCTGTCATTGTAGAAAGTTGTAAAGTAGTCTAAAACACGGAAAAACGAAATATTGCACGAAAAAAAAATTGTAATCGATATAAATTATTTATTTAAAAATTATATTATATATATTCCTGTCAACGGTTCGTATATTTTACATTTGCATAACGTCATATAATAATAAATATTCAATTAGGATAAGAGAGTTTAAAATTTGGTGTTTTCACTTTTTTGAGCTGTTGCTTATGAAGATGGCTTTTTCATCGAGTTTCGACTCGCAGGTTTAGCGCAATGGTTAAGACTCCCGACTGCTAGGCGATAGATTTAGTTATATAGATGTAGGTTCGATACCCCGTAGTGTTAGAAATTTTATTTGTATTATTATTTGGAAATGTAATATATGTATTCACTCTACACCAGGACCATTAATATTCAAAGTCAAAGTACTCGCAATCTCATTAAGTAGAGAGATCGGCTGGCTAGACCGAATCTAGACCGTCTAGTTAAGACGGTCTGACAGGGTGTTGGTCTTGGCCCTCTCAGACGGTCTCGATTGAAAATATCTACCTTATGAGGATAGCTTTTTCATCGTGTTTCAACTCTTAGGTTTAGCGCAATGGTTAAGACTCCCGACTGCTAGACGATAGATTCAGGTATAGATGTAGGTTCGATTCCCCGTAACGTTAGAAATTATATTTGTAAGATAATATTTAAAAATGTAATCAGGACCATTATTATTCAAAGACAAAATACTCGCAATCAATTAATATTTATTTTTTATTGTTCTTCAAATTAACTCCGGTGAAGGCGGCCAGAGTCTGGACGAGCGGATCAGCGGCTGGTTAGCACCGTCTAATCTAGTCCATATCATGATCAAGGCGTTACACTTCTGGCCAGCGGCGCTATTAGACCGTCTGTCCAGCGTCTAAACAGACACAAGACGGTCTGGTCAGCGCCCGGCCAGCGCCCTGAAATTTTTCCACACGGGCTAGTATGAGAATGTTTTTAATTAAATTCTTTAGACTTTTTTTCATTTGAGAACATTAATATAATTCAAATTTTTATTTAGACGGCATATTAATTCAACAGATTAAGGGCCGTCCGTAAACAATACTTTTACCAATTTGAGGTTTTCTGATAATATATTCTAACAAAGTTTGCGAAAGAATGCTCCTCTTAGTCCTATTTCCCCCTTTTTAAATCATTCTTATTTTTTTTCCTGTTTTCAAGAAACATCAGTTATAGTCTCTTACAGCAGGCTGCTTGTTATGGAATTCCTTTCAAAAAATTAAGATATTTTGCTGTTCCCATACTTTCATAACATTCGTGTTTAAAAAACTGATTAAAGTCCATAAAAGAATAAAAGTCGAAGAGAGTGGACTGTGTTTTTCTTCGTTGTGCCGGATCTTTCCATTTAGAGCTGTTGAAGGAAGGGTTTTTTATAGAACGAAAACTATTGTCAATAAAACACTTATGTTCTCCTCTTAGAGATTTTAAACTTGAGTACACATTTAAAAAATGAGCCAGACAGGCTGAACAAAGCAAAACGGAAAAGTTCCGTACCGACAAGCGACATGATGCGTACTGGCTCTTGTCGATGCATCGCTTATAGAGAGGGAAATATCGAACGCAGAATAGATCCCTCGTAAGCGCGGGCTCACTCTCGATATTTGAATTCGTTTAAAATATAATGAATGCTTAAATTAATATAAACAACCCGGTATATGCGTCCGCTTACGCCACTCGAAAAGAGAGAGTTTAGGGTCAATCTGCAAGCAGTACAGCACGCTCTTTTTGTGCGGCTACCATAACAAAATATATAAAGTAACAATAAAGGATTTATACATTTTCTCAAATGACGATTTTAAACCTTAACTTCTGACGATTTTTTTTCGAGCACAAGGATTAAATAAAATAGTGAAAAGTACTGATGCAATAGATACAATTTATAGGGGATTTATAGGGGATAAGATATTATTCGAAGAGAAAAAGATTCAACTTTTTTTTACTATTTAACAGATTAGGGGTCGTCCATTAACTATAACGTTACCAATTTGAGATTTCCTGATGATATATTTTAAGAAAGTTTGCGAATTTTTAGAAAGAATGCTCCTATCAAAATATTATTTTGTTGAAAATGAAACTATTTTGCGAGCAGATATATAATATACACATGCATACATGTACAACATATACATGCATACACAAATATTTTCGTCTATTTGCCTCATCATCACATGAGGCGCAGAAGTCTCAATTTTTGTTAAAAATTTACTTTCAGTGTTATTTGAAGTTTTTAGCTTTAGAAATTACTTTTCAACCCAAGATTAATATGAATTGGTATAAAGTACTTATCTGTAAAATAGGCTTCAATATTTTATATTTTCTTTCCAATTTCCAGGTTACACTTGTATACGCTACGATGCAAAAGTTTCCGACCACCTCTTTTTTATGACTTTATAAAATGAACCCAGGATGAAGCAATTTGTCTATTTTTCAAGTCGATATTGCAAAATAGTATTAATTTCAGTGTTTTCTTACAACTTCAATAACTTCCGTAATAGACAATATTTTTAATGTTCTCGGGCTCATTTTAAAGCTATTTTTCTAGTTTGTAAATATGTGAAACATATGACCATAAAGTTTCTATAAAAGTTCCTTAAAAGATACATTTTTTCAAATATTTATTCATTTATTCAAATATTAAAAATTTCAGGACAATTTCACTAATAAATCCTTAAAAATTTCATAATTTGTATATTGAAAGCCTTGATAGTAGGTCTTAAATCTTCAGAATTTTAGATTTAAATATTTTGAGTTGTTTGGTTTCATTTGTATTCAGTTTTGAATTTAATAATTTTAGATTTGAATATTCTAGATTATTTGGAATCATAAAATATCAAATTGAAAGACTTAGTAGTTGCACAATTTTTTGTTCGAAGGATTTTTAATTAAACAGTTGTCAATTAAATTACTTCAGAATATATTTAAATATACAAGATATTCAAAAGGATGAAAAAACTAAGACAATAATATATCAAATTCAAGCCTTAAAAATGAGAAGATTTTAGAACTAGGCATTGAAATGAAATGTCTGATTTTTAGTTAAAGATTTAAAAAAAATGAATCATTCAAAATTGAAAAATAATTGACCGCAAATTTTCAAGAATGAATAATAATTTAATTTACTTAATCTCGGTTTGCCATTACAATACTCTTCAGTGTTTTTAATTTATTTTATATCAATATTTTCATTATTAAAAGACTATTAAAAACACCTATGTTATTTAAATTAATTTTTCTATATGAAACTGTGCTTTTATATATTTTCATATAGAAAAATTTATATTTTTGAAATACAAACTGAAATATTATAACCACATTATATGACATTTATCTTTGAAAAATTTCTGAATGTAATGAGAATGCTGAATTTTTTTTTTGTCACAAATAGTTTATCCTGACAAAAGAAACGGAATCAATTTGTATTATGTTAGTACATTTTTATTTAAAAAATTATATCTATCTATTCGAAGTACTAAAAAATGCAATGTTGTACGGAAATAGTATTTATTTGTTTTAATTTTCCCATGCAAGTTTCTGTATTTTCTTATTGTAAGAGAAGCACTTAAGAAAAATCGCTCAACAGGGACAGAGGTAGCTTGGATGCTCAAAAAATCTCTCGCTATCCAAGCTAAATTGGGAAATTTGTGCTCATGCTCTTTCCACCATTTTAGAATATCCGTAATCCTATCCGCTCATTTCAGTTCGAGATAGTGGTCAATTTCCTTCCACCAGTCGCCTTGGTAACTAGTACTGCTAGGAAAGTTTCCTGACTTTGCATTATTAGTTGCAAAAAGAAAAGTTGTATCAATTTCATCATCGTCACTTTCAATTCAATCTTCTGCGCAAGTTTGAGATTGTCTTGTTTCTTCTTCCCGGTAGTATCTGGTCTTATGAATGTCTTCGAACTTGGCAATTGACCACTTGGCCATTTCCTCACCCCAATATGTCAAATAAACGTTTCTTCTTTATGTGTGGGATCAAGTATTAGCACTGCACAATAGACCCAATTTGTCTTGCTATAGTGCTTCATTAGCTTCTCATAATCAGATTGAAGGGCCCTCTGAACACTGATGTCAGTTCCATTCTCATTCGTTTTTTAAATCAAATCATCAAAAGATTTTTCTAGTTTGTCAATCAGCATATTAAAACCGACGATGATTAGTGGGAAGGTGACATATTTTTCACCACAGAGAGTAGTTGACAAGGTCTAAAAGTACCGTACGTATTTCACGACAGTTTTGAAGTGACACGAGTCAGATTCAGCTAATCGCAAAGGACGATGATCTGCGTCTGTATCACATAGCAAAATTAAAACTTTTTCCAGCATTATATCCTTAACAATCATGTCGAGTGATGAGTACCATCAAGTTTGTAATTTGTTTAAAGGAGTAGTATTACTCTTTTCTTCAGCAGATATTTCTTGTTCTAGTTCACCTTCGCATTCGCCGGCGTCGATTTCAACAGAATCTTCAAGATACTGGCATCACTTTCGAGTTTTAGTTCAACTAGTAAATCCTGTGCACATAGATTTAAGATATGAGAAACACATATAAAGTGCATTTCTTCTAAAGGAAAATCTTGGTCTGCAGATTCCATTAGTCTTTGTAATTCAGTCATAAATTTAGTATTTGAAGCCGTATTGTCTAAGACTCTAAGGTCTCTTCCCTGTATTTTTTTTCTCTAATCCGTACTCTTTCAAAAACTCTTTAAATAATTCAGCGACAATCTTACTGGAATGACATGCTTGGGATGGAATTAGATCCAGTGTTATTGAATGCAGAACCCAATCTTCATTAACGAAGTGTCCTGTTTTCAAATCATTTATACAAAATAGGTTTCTAAAATTATATGATAAAAATTACGAGTATTATATTAAATTTAATGTGAGGATTAATTTCTCAAGAATACCCACAACAAAAATTCACAATCAGCCCGAAACTAGGGCAATGTACAGTCCTATTGGATGATGATTTGTGGAGAAAGAGTTTGCATTTTTGTCAACTATTTGTCTAGGTGAAGATGTGGTTTTTTTGCAGATAATATATTTTTAGCAATTTTTAGATTCCTTAATATCCATTAACCCTCAAACAGCACACTAGTGCGTATTCGCACCAGAAAAAATTTCAAAGCGCTGATATTTTTTCTAGAACTATTTTCAAGGTCTCTCCCCACTACGTTAAATATGTCCGTACACCCACAAATACATGTCGCATAAACAGATATTAATCCGCCTGTGATCCAGCTTCACTCCAGGTATGTTCGTTCAATCGTTCGATTGTACTTCGCTACCTCGTCCTCTAGACCAAATTATTTAGATGTTAAAAGTATGTTTTGCAGTTTAACGAATTTGTTGATGTATTAACAACTGTTAATCATTTTTTGTTGCCGAAGAAAAGAAAAACTTGAAGCTTGAATAAAAAAAACTTTTTCGGAGAGAGAAAAGTAGATATATAAAGATAAATTATGCACTGAGAAAAATGGATTATACGAACTGGATAATAGAATTAAAGAATAATAAACCGTATAGAAAAGTATATTAGCGCGTACAATCTACAATATTTTTTTAATATATGGAGATGTTACCAAATATAATCTCTAGATGTTAAATTCTTATAATCGTCAGGCATTATATTGTAACATCTCAGATTTTAAAATATCCAGGCATCTGTAGTCTCAGATGATACGTCGCATCGTGGCGCGTATCATATGCATCCGTTCGCATTAAAACAAAGTAATAATTAATTTATAAGATTATTATTAGTGCTAAATCACACGTGATTTAGATTTTGAAAATGGGTAAGTTTATATTTCTTTTCATTACACGTCACTACCACTTGTGCAAATACAGAAATTTAGACTCCTTTACTTTCGTTTTTGTAGTCTTATGATAGCCACTTTACTGCTTATTGCGTGTTTAAAAAATTGAAATTTTTTTCCAGTTCTACTTTCGAGCTCGTTTATCAAAATCTTGTATAGTTATTATATCCAGTAACATATTTTTTATTACCGGGTATAATCCATTTTTCTCAGTGTGGGTTTCCATTTATGATAGCCACTGCGAAGTTTCCTTCTGATATCAGCGGTTTATTGTGAAACCTTGCAAAAACCATTTATTCTGGAGTCCATCCTGATATTTGTCTGATTATGTCAATGCTTACTTCTTTCCGTTGAGCATCTGAAGTAACAGTATGTCTGGTGCTATGTGCTGTGATTATTGCGGTGTCTGTATCACTATTTTGTAGTTTTGTTTGATCCAGCGCCTGATGGATTGCGTTGTTGCCTCGTGATAAGGCTTCTTGTACGTGATAAACAGCTTTCTGTCGTTTTCTTATCTTAGCAAGACTGTTCTTCTGATATAAACTTGAAGTTTAGAGGCAGCACAAATTCTGGGTTGCTCTAAAACTGCTGGAATGCTTGATACTTGTTGATGTTGCCGTTAGGGTACAGCTCGGCTAAGTATTTCAAGACTGGTGCTGGGGCTCATATTGTTGAATATTTGGGTGCTTGTGGTTTCAAGGCTGAAACTCCCTTAAAGAATCTTGTAATTCGCTGGTCCTTTCCGAACTTGTTATTCATTATTAGTGAAAACGCAGCCCTATAAACATTCACATGACTATGTTTGTTTTAAGGAATTACTTGGAATGGAAGCTTCTAATGTGTCCCCTAAGGGTTTACATTTTTCTTGCATCTCTTCCCTATTTCTTTACACACACCCCCACGCACTTTCTTGGTGTTGGGAGGGGGACCTACAGTTTCAGGTAGGTTCCGAACCACCAAGAGCAACAGCCTTAAGTACTTAGAGAACCTTTTTCTCTAGAGGTACCGGTCCCACGACTCTCCGGAGGTGAACAACTTCCTTGCTAGGCAAGTGTTCACCGCATGGGCCACCGATAATTTTTTCCTGATTTTTTAAGTGCTAAAAATTTCTCTCGTTCGAGCCTTTTCGTGAAGAGCCATCCATATTTAATCGCAGGACATGCTGCGATGAAAGTGCCAATGAGCTCTTTTATTTTACATTTTCTTTTTAACAAAATTGCTGAACTCTAAAAATTGGCAACTATGTGAGGGCTCCAGTTAACTTTGGTCCATGTTGAGAACAAAACCTAGCCTTTGGAGTAACATTCGCGTTTTTTGATGCTTTTATAGTATTCTGTCTGAGTTTTGTTAATTATCAGTATTTCATCTAAATATGTAACAAGTATAATCCCTAGTTCTCGCAATTTTCGTGTAACTGATTTCATCAGTTTTGTAAATGTATGTGAAGCGGTGCAAAGCCCAAGTGGCATACACTAAAATTCGTAGAATATACCATCGAGTCCCAATCTAAGAAATTTTCTATGCTTTACAGCTATGGGAATTGATAGATAGGCGTTCTTTAAATCAATTGAGGCAATAGCACCCCTTAGTTACAAAGATATTACAAAGATATTTACGCAGATTCTTTCCAAAAGATTGACAGCTTGGGCTGAAGACATGCAACTCCTTCCAGAGTGGCAGGCAGGTTTCAGGAGGGGGAGAGGTTGCACAGATCAGATCTTTACCCTTAACGCAATGATTCAAAATCGCCTGAGACTGAACGGAGGCAAACTTTTTGTACTCTATGTTGATTTCAAAGCAGCCTTTCCCTCAGTTAGTCATAATATCTTATGGGACAAATTAATCTCGAAAGGTTGTGGGTGAAAATTTATTAGATTGGTAATAGATTTCTACTCTAAAGCTAATATTGCAATCAAGGGATATAAGGGCGTCACCGGGTCGGTAGATGTAACGAAAGGAGTCATGCAGGGGGAAGTTCGAAGTCCAACAATGTTTACATTTTTAATTGCTGATTTACAAGAATTCATGTATGCCAGAGGTATCAGAGGTGTATCAATAGACTATTTGTTGGAAATATTGCTATTAGCTTACGCGGACGATTTGGCTTTCTTTGCGGACTCCCTGGTTGGAATGCGTAAGATTCTTGAAGGATTATTAGATTACTGTAGGACAAATGAGCTCGAAGTCAACATAGAAAAAACGAAAATAGTGATCTACAGAAAGGGAGGCCATCGCCATGACAAAAAATACCCGCCTTTTATGTACGGAACCTCCGAAATTGATATTGTCAAAAGTTATATCTACCTGGGCACCCCATTCACCTAATCTGCTCTTTTTGTCAGGGCAAAAGATGAAGCTGTTCGTAAATCTAACCTCGCTGTAGGATCAACGATTTCTCTGATTCACAGATTAAAACTTAATACATGGTACCCTATTGTTCGACTTTTCGATAGTCTTGTATCCAGCATTTTAATGTATGGTGCGCATATATGGAGTCTCAGATATTTAGATTTTATAGAAAAAGTTCAAACCACTTTTTATAAGAGAATCCTGCATGTTCCACAAAATACTGCTGGATGTGCTATTAGAATAGAAATAGGTGCATCCCAACTTGCAGTTAGAGTGTTTGGGTCAATTCTCAATTGGGTAGAGAAAATTCTCAATATGTCCGACTATCGAAACCCGAAAAGATGTTATTTAAGGTTAAGAGAACTGGATAGATCAAAAGATGATTTGTTAACCCTAGAGAAATACAACTGGGCCCGCCAGGTTAGAAGAATATTTAAAAAGATTGGAATAGAGGGCGATTGGAAATTACTTTCTCTTGCCTCTCTAAAAAAAATAAATCGGCATGGATAAGATCTTATGATAAAATATTATATCTAGAAGATTTACAGAGAGCCCACTCGTCCTCTGCTTTGATACTTTATCCTCAATTAACCTTGCGAGAAGGACCTCAGAAATATTTAACCCTGTTAAGAACACCACTCAGTTTTATCAGAATTATAGCGCAATTAAGATTAATAAATAAGTTCATACCTAGACTTATAATCAAGAATAAAACCTGCAGTATGAATGTTGAAGGTTATTGTATCTACTGTCATGAGAATGTTTTTAATACAGAACCTGTGTACCACCTCTTAGTAGAATGCCAATTTTTTAATACTGTAAGATTTTCATGTATAAGCAAAAGTAGAGATATGTGCGAGATAAGGAATGCCTGGTTAAATGCGCTAGATAACCCTGACAATGATTCTATCAAAAAAATTATTATGTTTGTCAGTAAATTTAACGAATGAGTATTATAATTAATTATATAATTCAAGTTTATTGTTATTTTATTTGCTCTCGTTTTAAGTACGGCTTATATCCTCTGGGGTAATGTTTACCATCAACCTTAATTTCAGTTTTTGTGTTTATTTATTAGAATAACAGTTAGTTCCAGAATTGAACTGTAACCTATTTGTATGAATCAGATGATTCTCAAACAAATAAAGCACTACTACTACTATAGCACCCCTTAGTCATCAGTGCTATTGCTGTTTTCATGTCTTCTAATTCAAAATGGGGTGGATCAATAAATTTGTTTAAGCCCTTAATGTTAAGAATGAACCTGTCGTCTCCATTTGGCTTTCCTCCTAAAAAATAAGGCGAAAGAAACTGTCCCTCACAGGGTAAGCAATAAATAACTGTTCCTTTTTCTTCCAGACAGCGAATGGCCGTCTGGATGGTCAGGTGTTACTTCTTCTCACGTTTTAATAAAGTATTTTAATCGCGCTGCTATTTTGCTTACCTCTATTTCCTGTACCGTTGATTCATTCAGTTGCTCTTTCGGCTGTGTTGTTGACTCGTCTGGATGTATTGTTGTCGTCTCTGCCCTCCCCGCTACGAGTTGAAATTTGTCCAGGGAGGACCCTTCCAGTTTAAATTGTTGTTGGTAGGGTGTGATGAATTTGCTTTCTTGTATGCTTGGGATTTCTTCACTTCTCCACTAGTCATTGGTTTGTCCACGTCTCTGCTTATTCTGTCAAAGTCTTCTGCAGATTTTTGACATTCAGAAAAAGATTCGCTAAACAAAAAAGTGTCGATTTCTGTTTCATCCGCAATTGTTTGGCAGTTGTTTGGACTCTCCACTGAGTTCAGTGTTGAGCATGCGTGTCAAGACCGTACCTATAGGACTCAAAGCTGATCTCAGCTGATTTTGAGACGCAGACTGATAACTGTCCTTTTTCAAGGAAAGTCCAGTTAATACAGCTTTAATTTCCGGATTGATTTTCGGAGTGCCCATCATTGGCTAGTTTTCTGCTGGAGGGTATTTTTGTTTATTGAATCAAACTGCGATTCTTTTGATAAACCTGACTTGAGGATTTTTGTCCACACTTGTATCACTGTGTCGTGTATGGGTGCAGTAGTTTTTTTATTTTTTAACTCATCATCCCTCAACAGATACAGTAAGGCTTCTTCATTACCTGCGCTCTTGTTTGTCGTCGAAGGTGCTCTCTCTGGAGGTGAAGAGTTGTTTCTCTTCATTTCGCTGTGGTTTGAAGAATTTCTCTCACGTAAACTGGAGTCGGACTCTCGTTTAGAACTTCGTCTGTGACGTGACGTGCCTCTCGTACTACGCTATCCGTCATTTCGACAATGGCGTGACGTATCTCGCGGATTACGCTCTCCGCCATGTTCGTGACCCGTGGACCGTGATTTCCGACAGGGCGCCCTTCTCAGGTGACCCTCCCTGCTACTATCACGTTCGTACCTGTAACGCCGACATGACGATCCTCTCGACGGTCTTCTCAAAGGACTTTGAGATCTGGTTCTCCTTCTGCCTCTGGAAAGGTCGCTTCCAAAGCTCCTGGCTCGAGAGATGAGTTAAGACAACCGGGTACGTCTGCGATGCAAACGCTCAATCTCTATTTTCAACTTTTTCAGTTCACGAAGGAGACTGCCCGCTGTTTCGCGTTTCCTCTTCTTACTGCGTCGGTGAAACTCATCCGTCGATGACGGCATGTTTTTTCTAACTTAGGAAAACTCGAGGGAAAACTATTCTCTTACTTTAAATCATTTAACCAAACTTTAGTGATCTTGGCACGCAACGCACCGAAAAACGTAATGACGAAACCATTATGGCGGAGGAAGAGCACCACCGAACGGGAAGGCGCCAACTTTTTTTTTAAATTTGCAAATCTGTGTGGAGCGAGCAGCAACGGCGTTACTACGTAATTTACATAATTTGATCTAGATCATTAAAAATTTTTTTTGATGGATACTCATCTGGTTCGCGAGTTATGAATATTTAAAGAGCAGCAATCAAGCCGAATGCTTGTGCCGCCCAGCAGACAGCAAGCATTGGAATTACACAATGCCAATACCATTTTAAAAAATATTTGCTGTGATTTCACCTAAAATTCGTATTTTTAAAGAAAAAAAAGATAAAATACTCAAATTTACCAGCTTAAACAATTTCAGATTGTTGTAGTCATTTTCGTCAAAAATTAAAATTTATATTAAAAAATCATCAGATTGCAAATAAGATTCATAATCTTTGAACATTTTTAGGTTATGTTTGGCGTATTACATCGAAAATTTGAATTTAAAAAAAAATGATTGTAATTTGAACAAAAAATTCAGAATCTTTTTTTTTTTAATTTTGAAGTTTGTTAGTCCTTTTCGTTGGAAATTGATATTTTAAATTTAACCTTTAAACGTCCCCTGTGTTTTAAAAAACGTAAGCGTCCCCTAGGGGTTTGAGGAGCCCCAGCTGAAAATTCGTTATAAAAACCAAGATATTTAATATTTTAAGCTAATTTTTTTTAAATATACTTCAAAGTATCATCAATTAGATGCAACTATTTGAAAAATTGATTTTAAATTTTAAGATACTAAAAAAAATATAAATCCGGAACAAACGTAAAAAATGGCATTTCGTTCAAAAAACGCTGGGGTCTAATTGACCACCAGGGGACGTTTAAAGGTTAAAACATATTTTAAAGAAAATTCACAACTTTTTAGGAATTTTATATTATGTTGATGTTTTACACCGGTATTTTTGGTATAGATTTCAATGAGGTATAGAATTCACGATTTTCGTACAATTTTTTGTTTTGTTTGGTTTTCTAACGGAAGTCAGTACTTTTAATATAAAATAACGCTAGATTTTTTTTTTAGATATCTTCCATCAAAAAAAAAAGTGTATGTACACTCATCTGTACGAGTATTCGGCACGAGCATTCGGTTGGAATAACTCTTCATTCATAACTCGCGAACCAGATGAGTGTCCATCAACTTTATTTTAATTAAAATTGAAAAACAAGGAATATGATTGCGCAAGGAACGAAAAATAAAATATAACAATCATACATATAATTATACAATTATATATATAATTGTTTTTATTATTTTTGTTTGTGAACATTTTTGAAGTTTTTTTCTTTCATATTTTATATAAAATAGCATCTTATTTTACAAAACGCCTATAAGTTTGATTAGAATCCGAAAAAAATTGTCGGAAATATTACAATGTAAAGAAAAGTCTACCTCAAACTTTAATATGTAACTCCTAGAAATGTTCGAAAATTCTTTGGCCACAAAACATTAACCATATAGTACTACAACTGCACTAAGTCTTATTAAAATCGATGAAATGGCTGCCAGGTTTGATATGCCTGACCTGAAAAACGCCAGCTCTATCCACAGTCTTTCTTTTGAAACTAGCAATTTGTAGGGTCAAGAGCCTAACAATATCTGGACAATATTTTTGTCATATTCAAGGCAACTCACGCCATCTTATACACATCTCAAGTCTCCTTAGAGCATTAGAGCGTTCAAGAGTAAAATATCGAAGGCGCTAGGGTGAATAATACATGGCAACGCGCTCTTAGAGAAGAATGGAACTCGACGTTCCTAGCTCAGACGCAGTTACTGTGAAGTATAAAGTTTTCAAGAAACTTTGATACAGTATAAGTATTATTTCGGGCGGACGAGCTTTATTTTCCCTTTTAGGTGTTCCTCGCTTTTCACTCCGAAACACAACGGAATTCCAAAATCTTTGTCGATTCAGCAAAAGTGCCGAGTCGTACATTTCCTGATGAACACTAGGCTTAAAACAGATTAACATAATTATATGTGTATTAGAGCGGAAATTATATCCGAATATCTCTGTTGTATCATACGCAATCACCCATTGCAACTTTACACAGTCGGCTGCAGATTATGCAAACATTGTAAAAAAAATATAATATACAGTAATCAGTAAATCCCGGGATATCAAACCGTTGCATATCATTATGAGTATAAACTTCAGATCAAAATAATCCACTTTGGCGGGTCCCAAGTTAATTTTTAAACAACTTTACTCATACTTGTCGAGTGGCAGTTATTATACATTTTTTGAACGTCGTATAGGTTAGTCATGACCGACATATAATATTTCTAAAACAAGGAATGTTTTAGAAAATTTTGAATTTCAGGGTATGAGAAAAATTAAAATTTTCCTATATTGAGCTGTAAAATCTCTATAGCACTGAAAATTAATTTTCTTTCTTTTTAAAAGTGTTTCTCTTGATTTCCCTTGTTCCGACTTCCACTTCTGGAAGATATACAAGTTCCTAGGATGAACATAAAGTGTTTTAGGAAACCTTGAATTTCCAACAAAAAACGTAAACTTTCAACAAATCATCGACAAAAAGATGCCTTGTTCACAAAATAGTTCAATTTTCAATCAAGTAGTTAAATTTTTAACCAAAAGATGAATTTTCAACCAAGAAGATGATTTTTTCACAAAAAAAAGACGAATTTTCAACGAACTACATCAATTTTTAAACAAATAGTTGAATTTTCATCTAAAAACGATAAGCCTCTCAACAAATATTTAAGTTTTCAAGTAAAAAAGATCCATTTTCAATAAAAATTGATAAAGTTACATTTTCAGTTGAAGGAAAAGAATTTTCAACCAAAAAAATTAATTTTCAACCAAATAATTGCATTTTCAACCAAACAGATGCATTTCCAGGTAAAATATTTTTTAACGAAGAAGTTCAAAATTCATTCAAGCAGTTGAATTTTCAACCAAAAAATATGAATTCTCAACGAAAAAATTTATAGTTGATATTTCAGCCAAAAAAAGATTTGAATTTTAAATCAAAAAAAGGTGAAATTCAAACAAAAAAGAATTCGTCAACAAATTAGTTGTATGCTAAACAAAATCAAGTTAATAATTAACCAAACAGTTGCATTTGGAACCAATGAAGATGAAATTTCTAACGAAAAAATGAATTTTTATCAATAACTTTTTACAATGAATTTTCAACCAAAAAAGATCCTTCAGTCAAAGGAGAAAACAATTTGCACAAAATTGTTCAATTTTCAAGCCAAAAATACCATTTCTTTAAAAAAAGGTGAATTCTCAACCCAAAAATATGAATTTTCAACAAAAAAGTTAATTTTCAACCAAATAGTTGAATTTCCAACAAACCAGTTGAATCTTTGAATAGAAAGAATTTCTTTCTACCAAAGTTGTTGAATTTTCTACGAAGTAATTGAATTTGCAACAAAAAAAGAGATTAATCCTAATACGAGAAGTTCATTCTTCTACCCAAGCAGACAATTTTTTGACAAAATACATGACTTTCCAACTGAATTGGATACATTTTCAACCAAGAAAGATTTTTTCGTCAAAGAGAAAAAAAAATCCAACCAAGTTTATATTTAATGTAAAAAGATGAAGTTTCAAACCTGGAAATTAATTTTTTCCTTTGAAAAGTATTTCTATAGATTTACCTTGTCCCGATTACCATTTATGGAAGATTTACAACTTTCCAGGACAAACAATGAATGTTTCAGAGAATTTTTTTCAAGCTGGAAGACAAATTCCAGTTTTCCTATACTGGAAATTATTTTTTTACCTCAAAAAAGTGTTTCTTTAGATTTACGCAGGTCAAGTATTTGCCGCAACTTGATCATTTTTCGTTAAGCTGTCAAATTTGAAGACTGTCATGACTTTGATGTGGCATATCAACTGATACTTGGCAGTTGTTACTCATATCGAATTGAATCTTCTAATGCGCAATCTGATGATTGAATGAAAATCCGAAATCTGTGTAAAAGCGTTGCATATCATTTTGGTCCAGGTTTATGATCGAATTGATCAACTGGCGCTTACTCTGTAAAAATTGAGTGAATTTTAGAGCTAAAAATGAAAGTTTATTAAAACTATAGAACTTATTGCACGAAAAATTTGCGTTTCTCCCCACTGCCTGACATCTTCTGCTGAAGGTTTGATCACGGTGATATCATTCCCATGCTCGAACTTAGGGGGGAATCGTCACATCTGATGACTACAAATACTAATAATTAAATGAAAATTAACATCTGTTTTGTTTCCTCTACTTCATTATTCATTATTTTTTGTTTTCCATTGTGAAAGACACTATTGTATTATGTTCGGCGTAGAAAAATATGCTCTTGAATGAAGAACAAAAATAGATAAATCTCTCCAGATTGAAAACATTGTGCAAACTTTGTATAGAAAATCTGTGCTTAGTTCTCATGTTAGGAAAAGCAACAGCACTGCCTGGGGGAGATTGGGAATATGGTGGCTGGAAAATGAAGTGCGTATAAACACACACTCTGTAAGTCTATGTTTATAACTCTAATATAGTAGAGACCTTTGCAGCTCCGCGCCATCTGCAGGGTGGTGAGTACGAATGTTCTCTGTTTCTGGCTAGAAAGCACAGCTTCGAGAGCCAACAGCTATCCGGTGATGTATTGCCCCGGGAGATTAATGCATTGCCCCTACAGTTTGTTAGAGTGAATAACGGTGGCCAGGGTAATAATGATATAGCCATTAACTTGTCCGCGAACGTTTCATTTTACCAACGGTGGTCGATTAACGCACAGCACGATTGCACTGATCGACTTCATTACTTCGGTTTTTATTTTTATTTTATTTTTAAATTAAAAATGTGGTACAGCATATCCGACAAACTAAAAAAAATATTATTCAGGAAGGGGACCGTGCATAAATTACGTAAAATATATGGGGGGTTCAACGATTTTTCTATGCTGTCTTATGGGGGAGGGGTACGTGGTCAAAACAATTTTTTACGTAATATATTTCTAAGTCTACAACTCACTAAAAACAAAAGTTGAACCGATATTATTGTAAGCAGCTTTTTCTCAGCACAATCTAAAATAGTGCTTACTGTAGTACCTAGTAGGATAATCGGTACAATTTACACCACGATGCACACCACGCACAATCAATCTCAAAAGTCACCAATCTTTAAAATTATTTATAAAATCGACAGGAATAAATCTTTTATTAGTTCCTGCAAATCTTAAAGGAGTAGTTATTCAGAGTTTTATTTTTTGCTTCCTCCTCAGGGAAAAGTTAATTTCTTATTTAATCCTAATGATCAAGGCCTCATTTTATTCTTTGAAGGATTCTCTAGAATTCTATTTGGGTGGTTTTATTAATATTCGAACTATCATTGCCTATAACAAGAATAACTGTATGACTTTTTAAATTAATTTTTTTAAACCACCACCCAAATAGAATTGTAGAGAATCCTGCGGAAATTAAAATTAAGTCTTGATCATTAGGATTAAATAAGAATGATAACGTTTCCCTAAAGATAAATCCAAAACTAAACCTCTGAATAACTACTTTCAAATTTATTCATTCATTTGTTGAAATGATAGATCTATTTCTTTAGAATTTATCAATCATTTCAAAGATAGGCGACTTCTAAGATTGATTGTACGTAGTGTACATCCTTAAACGATTAGCTATCGAAGTTAGCTTTGTTTTCTTGTGGAACACATTTTTCTAAATAGTTACGATAGATTTAACTAAGAACTTTTGGATTTTAATTTAATTTTGTGATGCAAGATACATGATATTAGTATTCTAACCTTAAAATGATTTCTATATATCGATAAATGAGTAATGATTGGTCACAATATCTAAAAAGCAAATTACTAATATTTTTGCAAAAATTCATTCGAAATTGTTTAAACATTGTATAGACTTTGTATGTTATTCTTTGTTACACGGAGAAAAATGGAAGGTCAGTTTAGCCATATAGATGTGCGAACCGACTATATTGCAGGGTTAACTATAGGACAGCCCTTGAATATGGCTAAAGCGACTTTCTCTAGAAGGTTGAAACAAGAGGTTCAAATCGATCATCTCAGAGTGTCGACTTCGTCATCTCGTACGGTCGACTCAAGCGTCATATAGAGTCGAACCGATCATCACACAGGGCAGAAAAGATCATTATAAAGGGTCGAATCACTCATCATAGAGGGTCGATTTGGTCATATCAGATAGTCGTCTTGATCTCCTCGAACAGTCGACCTGGCCGTCTTAGGGTGTCAATTTGATTATCCTACATTTTCTATATATTTTTTCCTTTTCCTATTCATGCCAGTCTCTCTCTTATAAGAGGCTGGAAATTATAAAATTACGTAGAACCTATAAAACCTGAAAATTTATATGAAATACATGAATTCTGAAAGCATTCTTCATTGTTTATGGAGAGCGAGGTGTCTAAGACATAATTTGATATGCAAAAACAGTGTACATTGACAATATATTTTTTGGAGCACGAAAGGCGTCAATGTGACACGACACGGTGTCACACTGAATGGTAAGATTTGAAACACTCAAGTGAATTCATGAATCAATATCCCACATGTCGTTACTTTCTGCATCATTAATAAATTCTGAAATGTTTTGCACGTTTTCAGTTTGAACCGACACGGCGACAACAAATTGATAGCTGAACGTCCAATTACGCCTTTATCCTAAATCCCTTGGAAGCATCAAATTTGATGTCGAAAATTGAAAAAAAATAAGCTTAATACACTTTGTATCATGTTCTCTCTTATGCACGCTTCACTCTCCACGAATTTTTGAAATATCGAAAAGCAGTTTAAACTTATTAAAAACATGTTTAAGTTCACTAAACAGAAAATGTGACGCTGAAAGGCTCAATGACATTCACTCACTCCGAAAATGCACTAGAGTCCAGACAACGGTGCTGCCAAATGCGTCTACAACCGGATTGGTTAAGGTTGGCGGGCTTATTTAAAATGATTATGATTAAATGTGAAAATCAATTGTGTACAGCAAATATTTAGAGTAAAGTTATTAAAAATAATTCTAATTTGCTTACAAGGAAGACCTATGAAGTGAAATTTCAATTATTTATTAGATTTCCTTCTCAAAAATAAATGATCGATTTCACTTTCAAAGAAAGGAATATCTTTTTCATCGTAAATATGAATTTACAATTATTCCTAATATTGTTATACACTTTACATTTATTATTTTTTGTGAGCATTTGACTTACACATTCAATAATTTTAAATAAACACGCAAACGGTAACTATTCGGGTTGGCCCTCCGCGATGGGTCATTTGCCCTTCCGTGGATGGTCGAAATGAGTGAAAACAAGATGATCGTATTGACCTCCCCGAAAGGATACCTTGCCTATCCCTAATAGTGAGTCTGACCTTCTTACAACACTCAGCCTGCCCATAAAATAAGAGTCTCTCTGACTGTGTCGAAGATATTCTGAAAGGCTAATTAGACCATTTAGAAGAACGGACTGGCTCTCTAAATTTTGACCTTCTAACTTTGACCATCCATTTTTCTCCGTGTACTCTGTTCACGAATAATGAGTGGAAATCATGCCAAAAACAGTTTTCGACTGATTACCCTGCATTAAATGTAAAAAAAATATCAATACGCGAAGTAATAATGAAGGAATAAACAAGTAAACAAATAAGAGGGAAAATTTTACAACCCCCCCCCCCCCTGACATATAAGATACCGAGAGATTTGCTCCCCCCAAAATCTTACCAAGATTTCATAAACTTAAGGGACAGAGATACATATAAAATATAAACTCTGTTGAATAAATAAACGTGGGACCTTAATGAAATGATTTCATTTTTCTAACCTAATATTTCAAAAGTATAAAAAACTAAATTTGATGTTCATTTCAACTACTATTGTTTAGTCTATAAATTATAAAAATTCCTAATCATTTATGACAGGCTTCATTGTCTTTCCCCTTTTTCTCGTTTTCCACTTAAAAGTGAACTGAATTAATAGAACCAAGAGGAAAATCCAACTATTTTTGTTTGAAGGTTCATTATTTTAGGTTGAAAATATTATTATTAAATTTCTGGTCAAAATTATTATTTTTCGGTTTAAAATTTCATTTTTTTTTTTGAAAATTCAACAGTTTTGTTAATATATTTTTTCAAAAAATTCATCTTTTTGGGTTGTTTAAAAAATAATCGTTTTAACTGAAAATTTAACTCTTCCATTTTTTGTTAAAATTTGATCTTTTTTAGTTGAAAATTCATGTAGTTGGTTAAAGTTTTCTTTTTCGGTAGAAAATTTTGTTGAACATGTATCTTTTTTTGATATAGAGTCAATTTTTTAGTCCGAAATTCGACTGTATGTTTAAAAATAAATCTGTTTTAGTTGAGTTGTTTTCAGGGAAATTATTTTCTAAATTGAAAATTAGTTTTTTCAATGAAAATTTTACAACTCTATTTTTAGTTTAAAATTGATAATTTTCAGATGAAAAATTCAAACGTTCGGCTGATTTATATAATTTGTTAAGAATTCGCCTCATTTGGTACACAATTAATCTTATAGGTTGAAAATTTAACTATTCGGTAAAAAATATATGTATTTTGTTGAAAATTTGTCCTTTTTTACAGAAAATGACTTTTGAGTGACTTGAAATTGCACCATTTATTACATTCGAAAAAATGAAATCTCCTGCTAACTTTCAATTTGTTTACATTATTGATAATTTGAAGTCTATTCCCAATACTAAGATTTCAGAGATTTCTAAATATTTCACAAAATTTCAGGAGATATCATTAGGCTTTGAAAAGATTCGAAAAATGTCAAAATTTTCAAAGTATTTCGAAATACTTTAAAGGAGTTATTTATTAATTATTTCAAGTACTTTCAATGGATTTTAAAGAATTTCGAAGAACTTTAAAGGATTTCAAGGGATTTCAAATCATTTCTGGAGACTGTAAAGATTTCAAAAACTTTCACAGAATATCTAATTGTCTATGAATTTTATCGGATATAAGGGGATTGCATGGGATTTTAAGAGACTTTAAAAGGTCTAAAGCGATTTCAATGGACTTCAAAATATTTCACAACATTTCCCAAAAAGATTGCAAGTGACTTTAAAACATTTAGCAGATTTTCTAAGGATTTTAAGACATTCGAGAATACTTCAAGGGATTTCCAAGAATCTTTTGAGATTTCATAGTCTATGAAAGGGGTTTATGGAATTTCAAGACTTCAAGAGAGTTAGAGGGATTTTAACGATTAGGTCCAATTTTTTATGGGTTTCAAAATATTTCACAGGATATTAGAAAACCTCTACAGGCTACTAATGGTTTTAAAAGATTTCAAGGGATCTCAAGAAATTTCTAAAATTCCTAAGGTATTTTTAAGAGATATTTTTCAAGAGATTTCACTAGATTTCAAGTGATTCCTACACATTTTCAGGAATTTCACAGGATTTATAGGGAATGCAAAATATCAATTTAAAAAAATTTTAATGCGATTCTAGGGATTTAAAATTTTCAAGTAATTTCAATAGGACGAATTTAAAGCAATTTGGAAGTTTTTCCAAGTATTTGAAATTATTTTATAAGATTTTAAGAAGTTACAGACAAATGTATAGAATTTCATCAGCCTAAGGAAGATTTCAAGGCATTTCAAGAAATTGCGAAAGGTCTGAAAATATTTCAAAACATTTCAAGAGTGGTCAAACGAACAATTTATTTGTATTGCTTTTATAGAATTTGTGACCAGTGTACCATTAGTACTCATTTTCTGAAATATTACCATATTTTAAGTATTGAAACTTATGAGTAAAGTATTTAATTAATTAAAAATACGTATTTTTGACTAATTTAGCCCTTTTCAGTAGAATACAACTTAAAATATGGAAATACTTTCTGAATGCCTATTCATAGTACAAACATGGTCCCAAACGGTACTCCTACCCTAACTTTTTATTAAAATATGGGTAACAAGAAAAAAAAACTAAAGCTTATAGAGTTTTGCGGAATGTGAGGAAGCTCTCTTCCTCTGGAACGATTGAGCAGTTTGTGGGTATGAATCGAAGGGTCAACGGGTTTAATAGCTTAAGTGCCAAATTTTGGAAACGCGTTCTATTGGCTAAACTTAATTGTTTTGATCTACCTCATATATCCGTAAAATATTATCATCCAGTTCGATTTATAAGTGGGTTGAAATCCATGTTTGGTATTTTTTTAAAGTAAGTACATATTTTTGCCTGCTTTTTTCACAATTCAATAGAGCAAAGTAATAGCTCGAAAGTACTTTTTGTTTTGTTTTTTAGATTAAAAAATAAAAACGTTATGACGCTTTTTCTGTGTCCGGTGCAGCGTTTCTTTTTTTTTTTTTTTTTTTGATGCGCCGATCTTTCAGAGGGTTTTTTTTTCTGCAGATGTTAAATATATGTATAATATATAAATAAAATGTTAAATATATAATATGTTAGATATGTTGTTAAAAAAGTTATGCAACTCTTTCTATGTCGAAATCGGTGTTGTTTGGAATTCATTCGTTAAAAAAAAAATTAAATGCATTGAAGTTAGACATTTTTTTCTAAATCTCCTGTAAAATTCGAGTTTTTTCGATAACCATTTTATGCCCTGGCACCCTTCAATTTACTTTTGTAATATTTAAAAAATCTGAGAATTTTCAAAACCGTGTTTGAAAATTTGTGAGTATATTTCTGCCTCCTCATTTATTTTATGTATCCTCCTCTGATAGGGGTTAACAGTGGAAGTAATTCACTTTAGCGGGGATATTCTTCAAGTTGAAATTGAACGTCAGCCAGAAGCCAGATCTTGTCTAAAGGGAAAGTCGGGTGCAATCCTCGTACAGTACCCTTGGGCAAATTCTTTGAAGTATGTTGCATTTAATATCCTGCAATTCGCGTCACTGCTTGCACAGCGTCAAAGTTTTCTTTTCAGTACTACGATATCTTGCAGAAAGGTGAATCTCTGTTTGAGACTATATCTTTTAAAATCCAAAGACCTACGGTCGCGACCAGTCGCGATTTGATGGGTCGGTACACAGACTTCAGCGAAAGGCAGGTCTTTCAAATTTGAAGCAGCAGAAAGGTGATTTTATAGTGAATAACAAATTCGCTATTATTTTTGGTGGGTTTCTTTCTTAACGTATTAACTTCTTAATATCTTTCAAGAAGATATATGTTTTATATCCGTTAAATACATGGAATTTTAATTCTCTTGGAAAAAGGCAGTCTACGTTATTGCCTGCAATGTTTGGTATGAAAGGATTGATGAAAACTAGACAAATTAGGCGTCGTGCGCCTGCAAAACAGGGTTTCGTAGCCTATTAGGACGTTAATTAAGTCCTTCAAATATCCCCCACCTCATATTACTCCTCCTCTCACACCCCTGAGCAACGATCAATAACAACACTTAGGTACGATCTATAATTCTATAACAACCCCTATCAGTAGTAGATAATAGCTCTTAGCAACGATCAATACAACTCCCTGGGAACGAACCATAACAACCTTTAGCAAATGTCATAACAACCCTTAGCAATGGCTAATAACATATCCCAGTAACGGACAATAAAAACTCTTAGCAAAGATCAGTGCAACTCCTTAGCAACGAAGAATACCAACTCCTAGCAACGGTCAATAAAATCCTGTAGTAACGGTTAATAACAAACTTCAGCAAAGACCACTAAGATCCTCTAGCGCAGATCGGTAACAAACTTTAGCAACAAACTTTAGCAACGGT
The DNA here is from genome assembly GCA_932178445.1 of Andricus quercusramuli. Lineage (NCBI taxonomy): Eukaryota > Metazoa > Arthropoda > Insecta > Hymenoptera > Cynipidae > Andricus > Andricus quercusramuli. Next base: position 60,451 of record CAKNXH010061138.1, read on the forward strand.
CAATAGTATACTCTAGTAACGGACAATAAAAACCCTTAGCAGCGATCAAAACAATTTCCTAATAATGCACAATAACAAACCCTAACAAAGGTTAATAAAAATCCTTAGCAACGGTCTATAAGAACCCTTAACCACAGTGAATAATATTTACTAGCAACGAAAAATAACAATCCTTAGCAATGAGCAATACATACCCCCAGGCACAGTCAATAACAACCCTTAGCAACGGTCAATAATATCTTCTAGCAACGGACAATAACAACCCTTAGCAGCGATCAATGCAACTCTCTAGCAATAGGCAATAACAATCCTTAGCAACTGTCCATAAAAACCTATAGCAGCGGTCAATACCATTCGCTAGCAACTGATAATAACAATTCTTAGCAACGGCCAATAACAAATCTTTGGTAACAGGCAGCCATCGTGGCTCAGGCGATATCGTGATTGTCTTATGTTCCAACACTGCAGCCTTCACAGCCACGCTGGCGCGGGTTCGATTCCTTAAACACTAAGGGAGGCTGGAGGTGTTTTCAGAAAGCTTCCCTTCTCTCTCTTGGTATACTACCCCAGATACCCCACAGTTTATAATAAACCCTATAGTACAGTCGCTAATGACCCTGGCAGTTGACACGACTATAAACATTCAATTAATAAAAGAAAATTCTTAGTCACGGCAAATAAGGTCCACTAGCATCGGAAAATAAGAACCCTTAGCAATGATCAATACAACTGCCTAGAAATAAACAATAATAACCCTTACCAAAATTCAATAGCATCCTCTAGTAACATTCAAAGGCAACCCTTAGCAACGGCTAATAACCTCCATTAGCAACGGAAAATAACAACCCTTAGAAACTATCAATATAACCCCTTAGCAACACTCAATAAGAACCCTTAGAAACTATCAATACAACTCCTGAGCAATTGACAATAACATCCCTTAGGAACGGTCAATAAAATCCTGTAGAAACGGTTAATAACAAACTTAGTGACAACGGCCACTAAGATCCTCTAGCACAGGTCACTAACAAACTTTAGTAACGGTCAATAATATACCTTAGTAACGGACAATAAAAGTTCTTAGTAGCGATCAAAACAACTCCCCAACAATGGACAATAACAAACCCTAGCAAAGGTTAATAAAAACCCTTAGCAACGACCAATAATAGCCCTTAACAACAGTGAATAATTTTTACTAGCAACGGAAAATAACAATCCTTAGCAATGAGCAATACATCTCTTTATACACAGCGAATAACAAACCTTAGCAACGGTCAATATTATCTTCTAGCAACGGACAATAACAACCCGTAGCAGCGATCAGTAATAGACCTAATAATAGACAATACACAATAGACCATCCCTAGCAATAGACTATAACAACCCTAAGCAACTGTCAATAACAAGCCTTAGCAGTAGGCAGTACCATCCCCTAGCAACTGATAATAACAATTCTTAGCAACGGCCAATAACAACCGTTAGTAACAGGGAGTCATCATGGCTCAGACGGTATCGTGATTGTCTTACGTTCCAACACTGCAGCCTTCGTAGCCACGCTGGCGCGGGTTCGATTCCTAAAGAAGTAAGGGAGGCTGGAGGTGTTTTCAGAAAGTCTCCCTTCTGTCTCTTGGTATACTACCCCACAGATATCCCACAGTTTATAACTAACCCTTTGTACTGTCGCTAATGAACCTAGCAGTTGATGCGACTATAAACATTCAACTAATAAAAGAAAATTCTTAGCAACGGCTAATAACATCTATTAGCAACGGAAAATAACAACCCTTAGAAACTATCAATACAACCCCTTAGCAACACTCAATAAGAGCCATTAGAAACTATCAATACAACTCCTGAGCAACTGACAACAACATCCCTCAGGAAAGGTCAATAAGAAACCTCATCAGCAGTCAATAACATCCCCTAGCAACGGTTCATAACAGCCCATAGCATCGGTCAATAACAATCCTAAACAACGGCTAATAATATCCTCTAGCGACGGAAAATAATAACCCTTAGCAACAAGCGATACACCTCCCTAGCAACAGATAATCACAACCCTCAACATTGGTTAATAAAAACCCTCATCCTCGCGAGATTAGGGGGTCCCAGTGGATAGACGGGGATAGTGGGGGTCCCAAGGATTAGGGGGTCTGGAAGTATTGGGGGGTGGTCCCGAAAAGTAGAAGGGGTCTTGTGGGTAGGGGTTCCCGATATAAGGGATAACAATTTCTTAGGGGTTATAAGGGATATAAGGGCTCTTGTGGAATAGAGGGGTCCTGAGGGATAGGTCGGGTCCTGTGGGATAGGGTCTCCCGAGAGACAGAAGGGGTCCTGTGATATAAGGGAGGTTTGAGCATGAGGGAGTCCCGAGGGAAAAGTTACGGTCGGATGGACAAAAGGACACCAGACCTAACTAAGCTATAAGGTTTTTTACCTAAAGCTACGAAAACCTAACAATGAATAAAAATATCATAAAATAGTTCATTGTTGTCGTAATCATTTTTCCATATCTATAGGTATTGAAAAATAAAATAAATCAGACATTTAAAAAAATCAGACATTTGTCTTCTTAAATCAAATAAAGTTTGATTAAATAACAAATTTTAATGTGACTAAAACATACAGATTAACACGTCAATCAAACAAAAATTCCAGTAAAAGAAACATTGCAACATTCTAATATCAACTAATATACTTCATATTTTCAGGTGAGTCAAATACATCCATTCGTTTCCAAGTTTTCTGTGAGTATAAATATAAATCTTATCAACATTACATAATAACACAGAAACAATTTTTATTTCAAAAAATGTGTATTTATACCTTTCATTCTTATTATAGGAAATAACATACTGCATCAATCAATTATTATTTTTCCTTGCATATTTATGTTTTTTGTTATTGTCAGTTATGAGCTTAACTGTTCTGCGGAAAAGTACACTTTAAATACTTAAAAATGTTAGTAGAACTTATCATTTTTACTTGCTTTCCTCAATTTTCCGGAAATATGCCACCAGGGAGCAGTGTAGGTTAATGAAACATTTACCATTCTATTATCACCCACCATGAGTTCGTTTTCATCATTGTCTCCAGAAGCTTTTAAAAGCTTGATGTAATGGAAAACCACATTACGAAGATAAAATACTCGAGACTTTAAATTCGAACTGCGAAAATATTTTTTCCTCTATGTTCTATTCTCTACTCTGCTGTCCAAAAGTATAACCTAGTAAGTCATATTTGCCACAAAGGCTATTTTCCAGCATTTATGCACGAGAAAATGACCTCTATCGGAAATGTTACTTACTAAGTTATACTTTTGGACAGCAGTACTGTACTACTTTGCTGGTTATAAACTGTTATGAAATAATAATTAATAATATTATTTAAATAATAGGTATATAGAATTTTTCAATATAAAATGACTTGAAGCCTTTAAATCCTGTGAAACAGAAAAACGTGATTACATTAGTAAAAAAACAAATTCCAGTATAAAAAAGTGAATGAAAAAAATCACCAATTTGACCGAATGAATAGGTCATAGGGTTGAAATTTTGTTTATCGGCCTCCTAGATTTAAATTAAAATCCTGTTTGTTATTCGAACCCTAAAATAAAAGGATTTTTACTATTTTCAATATTTTTTAAATATATTTTTTGAAGTAGTCTCTCGCTTTATTGAGTCATAAAAATGTAATGTATGAATGGTAGTAATAATTTACGCTCTTGTGCTTTCCTGTAAAACCGGAAAGGTCGGGAATTTTAAATCAACCGCGGAAGCTTTAATTAGCCTTGTTTGAATGTTTATTCTTCTTTCGTTATTTTGTTTTTACTACGTAAGCGTATTTTTTCAAATACATTTTTTTAGAAAATACGTTATTTCTCTTTTTTCAACTTTGTATAATTATGTTATAAATATATACTATATAAATATATATATATATATATATATATATAAATGTTTAGTCATGACCATTCATTATGTAATTTAGAAGGCAATCGCTGTATTATCCAAATCAGAAATGTCAAGCAATAACTCATTACACTTCAGAGGTCAATAATTCAAACATGGACCTATAATAATCCATTCATTATTCATGATTTTTTATTTTTCGAATACATAAGACGTGACAAATTTATTTAGGAAATTGTTAATAACCATATTAATTATTATTTGTTGTTTAATATTTATAAAAAAAAGTGGAAAATTAGTTATTTACAGATGATTATGTTGAGAAAATGAAGTCTGTATGTCGAAAGTAGCCAATAGTGGGTGTTTCGGGGGGCCGAAGCCCCCCGAGAGGAAAAAAAACGAACTAAAATGATTTACACTCTCTCAAACGTAAGCTTCTCAAAGATACACGAAGTTGCACCAGGCAAACTAACCTAAACGGTCAACTTCGCAGCTGACGAAATTCTGAGAAAAAAAAAAAAGAAAAGCTGACAAATTCTGCAATTGGCTGTAATCTAGCGCGGGATTCAAAATCGAATTAAATTAATTTGATTTTGAATCGCGCGCGTAAAATTTTGACCAATTGCAGCATATACTGTTGGATCACGCATCCGGTGGCTTCAGATTGGTTGTGATAATTCTTGCGACCAATCAGAAACTAGCGGTTCCGTTAATTTCGGTCCGTGGAATACAGCAGATAGACACTTTCCTTCAAAGTATGCTTGATGGTCAACATTCCCGCATGAAATTTTGTGCAGGAATGTTATTATTCCCGCACACTTTGACTTCATCAAGAATCGGCCATTTTCTGCTCATTTTTTGGTGCATATACTGAGAATTTCCCGTACAGTGTTGCAAAAAATATATATATATATTTAGAACGATTTTGCACAATTAAATTAGAAAAAAAGAGTTGAATTGTATAATTTCTAATTTGAAGCGCTAAAAGTGAAACAATTTTATTTTTAATTGAAGAATCACAAAATTTAATGATTTCAGATTAAAATTTCAAATATAGGACAATTTCGAAAAGTTAAAAATTGAATATTTTAAGATTTGAAATGTGGCAATTGGATCATTTAAAATTCAAAGGAATTGAAACTGTGTAATTTTTAATTAAAAGCGTTCAAAAGTAAATTATTGAACATTAAAAACTTTATGTTTGAATAATTTTAAATTCTAAGCGATAATTATTTGACAATTTAAAATTGAAAACGAAAATTAATTTCAAAATCAAAGCTTCTGAAATTTTAAATTGTTATCATATAAGAAAATGACAATTTAATATTAAAGCTGATTAACAAATTTTTTCTAAAATGGAAAAATGAATTGAATTATTCTAAGAAAAACGTTCAAAATAAATATTAATTTTCAATGGGAATCATTGAAAATTAAAAAATTTCTACTCCATGCGCTGAAACTTAAACGAACGCAAACTTCATTTAAAACTGAAAAAATTGTTGTCACCAAAAGTTGAAATATTAAAACTTTTTGTCACTCAAGCTCTTCAAAATTTTAATTATTTTAAGTAAATTTAAATCACTTGAAAATTATTAATTTTTAAATTGTTAATTATACTTTCCAAAATTCAACCAATTCAATTTTAAGTGCAAAATTCAAACTTATGAAAGGGTAAAATTAAAACTTAGCGTTCAAAAATTTAAATTCAGAACTCTAAAATTGCATCAATTTATAATTATTAAAATTATTCAATTACTGAGGTATCAATTTCAGTTAGTTTGATTTTTATCTTTTTGGATTTTAAACACCTTTTTTAATTTCATATAGCTTTATTTTTAACACTTCTTTTAGAATTATTATTCATTCTTGAAGTTTATCAATCGCAAACTCTTTAATTTGAAATTATTTATTTGTTTGAATCTTCAAATAAATGTAAGAGATTTTCGAGTTTTTCAATTTTAAATTACTTAATATTTACATCTAAAATTATTCTATTCGAAACTGACTATCAAGGCTTTTCATTTTATCCTTACCGATCTTCATTTTTTTGCATACCGTGATTACCCCCAGTATTTTTACGTGAATCACTTTTTACCCTTTGTTTTTTCTGTGAAGTGCCAAGATGCCATTTAAATAATATTGAGTATAAAAATTGTAATGGATGAATTATTACTGAGGTACTTAATGGTACATAACAAAATTATGCACATATTTTATATACGACATCTTCCTTTGGGTAACTTTTTTATAGGAAACGAGGATGTTAATTTCTTAAACCCAATTTACGTGCAACCTTTTGACAAACTCATTTTTTATAAGTATCAGGCTGAATAGTATAAATTTCAGATTATTATATTTTCCAAATAGGAAAAGAAATAATCCAAAAAATCACACACTTCTAAATTTGCTAATTTCAAATCATCCTTTAAGCAATATTAAGTAAAAATAGAATATCTTTCGATAAATAGAGGTGAAATAGTTATGCCCTAATTAAAAGATTTCTTAATTGTATTCATGTGCAACCCTGCAGGGTTGGGGAAATGGGATGGATATGTTTGGATTACCGGCAAAAAATATTAAGGATTTGATTAAGGATTTGATTCAAAAAACAAAAGAAATTGAGAAACAAAAAGAAGTTGGATTAAAATTCAAAAATGAGAGAATCCATGCAGATATTTTATATAAAGAGGGAGGAATTCAAAAGTATTATTTCAAAAAATGATCTCTCAAGATATAACAAATTTTGGGATAGGGTTATCGTGTGGATAAATTGATTCTTTGTGCTTGTTATACAAAATAATTTTTACAACTAAAGCAATCATTACCAATGAATGGGGAATTATACCAAGTAACTTTTTCATTTTCAGCTATTATGTGAATTTTAATTAGCATACATCTCTATTATTCATAACTGTAGTTTTCCTATACATAATAATCTGTGATGAGGAAGTCTAAATTAGCTTCGAAACATGTTGGTTCCTGGTAGTATAAAAGAGACGATGAAAAAATAAGGAAAGACGTTGCTTTTGTTTCACTCTATTTTTTCTCCCTCTTTTTACTTTTATATATTTATTATTGTTATTTATATTTTTTTTAACTTGTTATATATACGGGAGATCACTTTACACTCTACAGTAGATGATGAGCCTGCTATGGAATCATTAATTAAAAGTACAAATGTACATAAAATAATCAATTACATTTTTAATTTATCAACACTTGTAGTCTACTAACTATAAATAAAATTAAATAATTTATTTTACATACATTAGTATTTTAAATAAATGATTATCTACTGTAGGGTTGACCCGCTTTTTGTCTCTAATGATCCGGTAAGGAGTTAGTTTGGAAATCTAATTTTGATTAATGAATTTCTGTATGCTTCGATTTTAGTACATGAAATTGTTCATAAGAAAGTAGATTTCATTTCGATCTTATTCTTAAATGAAGTAGATTTGAAAAATGAGATACGAGCGCCTGGAGTCACGCAACCAGTGTGACTCTCGTGTCCACATTATTATCAAGCATACAGGGATAATGTTAACAGCTCACATTTTTTCTACGTATGTATGTACAATATATAAACTGTTTTCTGGCATTTTTATTAATTGTCGGATGAATTATCAGTACGAAATGGATTAACAGGATCTAAAATTTCAGTTAATTTAGAGCAAAACAGTACGAAGTGAATAGAAAAACTTTGGAAGTCATAATATTTATAAATGATGAACAACTGTGTAAAGTATTACATACCAAAAAATTGAAACTGGAATATTAATTTAGAAAATAGTAATACTATAAAAGTAATTCGTTCAGCCGTTTACCCTATATATTATACTTTTTTAACATGTTAAAATTTCATTTAGATAGTACCCTAGTCGACAATTTTTTACAAAAAAGTAAAAAAAACGTAAAAACATTTTTACAGAAATGTACAAATGAATACAATGAATTACAACCAAAACTACAGGAAAGTACAACTTTGTTCTATTATTGAGATGAATTTTAGACTTTTTTGTATTTTATTGTATAATGTTGTATTTTATTGTAGTTGTCCGTTACCTTGTAGATTTTTACAACAATGTTAGAAAAAAAATATTACTAAAATGTTATACAAATTTTAATTATAGAAACTTATACTATATTGGTAATTTTTTTACTTTCCTACAAAAAAAAAATATTTAAAAAATTAGCTGTTTGTATTTAATTGTATTTTTTGTTCAATTTGGTACATTCTATTACAAAAAAGTACATATCTTAACAAAAAATCATAGTTTTAGAAATGTTTTATACTTTCTTGTAAAACAATTGTTCACTCGAGTACTCTTTCGAAACGAAAATTTTAAACCTTTCTGACCAGTCTTGGAAGAACATTGTACATAAATTCATGCAAAAATAATTCAAAACTGTTATCAGCTTCGAAGTGTGATGTACCAAACATGCAGCCCTAGCCCTCATTGCTAACAAGTGTCATGGACAAAAAAACTACGAATAATTTTATTTGGGTATGCAAAAAAATTATGTACTTTGATATCCCAGCCTAACTTGTCAATAATTCATTCACTTCGTACAGAATGACACTTCTCATAAAAATCCATAAAATATGTTTTCGATGAAATTTAAGATAATTAATCTGTAGACAGTTTTGAAGTCACGAGTGAGAAGAAATGAAGGAACCAGTAACAGTATAGTTGTTGTTTATAGTTGTTTTTAATATTGCTATTCATAGAAAATAGTACAGAATTTTCGCTTTAAAACACAGTCACTTTTTCCATTATTCAGTTCGTACTGGTATGCACCTCGTACTGATTTCCCCTATAGTATGATATTCATTAAACTTCGCGTATATAAAATTTTTAACTTAGCGAATATTTTCATAATTAAATGATTATATTTTAAGACTCACAGTTGAAAAAAAAACTGAAGAATTGCGTAATCGTAAATCTCCAACCTTTTTTTCCTGAAATATATTACAGATGTATTATATATGTATTTGAACATTGTTCCGAATTGAAATATACGCATCGTAAAATGCAAATTTTTCCATGCAAAACTTGGTCGACCGCTAGGGCCGAGTTGACCTATAGGAGTTCGCAATGTTCATGTTAGTATCTCCGGACGCGAATGAAGGACAATATTTGACGAAATAGCAAAAAAAATGTTTGAAATTAATCTTTTAAAAGCAACACAAGTCATTTTTGAGCCACATTTTCGACAAAATTAGAATACAGAATGAAAGTTCTTGAAATTTATTAAAATATTAAAACTTTATATAAAAATCTAACATTCATTAGTAGTATAACTATACGGGTTCTACGCCACATACAGACCGAGCATGGTTCTGATCTGGGCTAAGTTACTGACCGAGCATGGTTCTGATCAATGCTAAGTTACCGACCGAGCAAGGTTCTGATCTTTGCTAATTCACCGACCTAGCATGGTTCTGATCTGTGCTAAGTTGTCGACCGAGCAAGGTTCTGATCTTTGCTAATTCACCAACCTAGTAAGGTTTTCATCTATGCTAAGTTATCGACTGTTGACATTACCCTCAGTCAGTAATGCAGATTTATGTTAGAAATTGACCATAAGTCGGTAGACTAGGGATCTACATTACCGACGTCAACATTTATCTATTTTAGGGTCCCACCAATACCTCTATGATTTACCGACTTGAATTTCGCTCTCTTAAACTCTGTGAATCTTACATCAATTTAATAAATTAAGCATTCATACCTATCTTCTGAACTGCTGATTCTCATTTGTTACTTTTTATTGAAAATTTGAATGTCTTAAATTAATTTTCAAATTATGAACTTAAAAGAGCTGTTAAATAATTATATTTTGCTTATTTATATTATAAGACTTTTGTACAATTCATGTTATTGAAGCATTCAAAATTTCGACATTAATGAAGCATTCGGAATATGAATATTAGTGGAGCATTCAAAATTTGAATATTACGCACCGAAGGCATAATTCGTGGTGAGTGGCGCACAAATTCACCGAGCGAGACCATATTTTAAGGATAGATTTTTGTTTAGAAAGTAGAGATTTCTTTAGACAATATCAGAAAGGAATGATTATATTCTTCAGTGCGTTAGTGAAACTCGATATTACAGTTTTGGATTACGAACTTCTCTGTATTTTTTATTTTTTTTTTTATCGACGATGACCACGAATAATTTTTTTGTCAGATGAAATTCCGCAGAAAATTATCTTATTGTGGGTAGAACCCTGCTGGACAATTTTTTACAAAAAAGTACAGAAAGTTTGAACATTTTTTTACAAGAATCGACCAAAAAATACAATAAATTACAACCAAAATTACAGGAAAGTAGAAATTTTTTCTATTATTGAGACAAATTTTGTACTTTTTTTGTATTTTTTGCACATGGTTGTACAATGTTGTATAAAAGTTAAATTTTAAAATTTGGCAGTGTAACGACTTTTAATTAAAAAAATTTTAATTGAAAAGTTTTGAAAGCTTCCATTTTAATAATTGACTGAATAACTCAATTTACTCAATTAGCTCAATAATTTACGCGTATACGTTTGGAAACCTTTCTAAATATTCTCTTAAAAATTTGTTTTTAAAAAATGACTCAAAACATTTCCAGGAATCTAATAATAATTTTATTATCTTGGAACTCGATTTTTTTCTACAGTTTTTTTGAAAATCCTACAAAAGTAAAAAAGAAATAGCTTAAAATCAGCCAGCTTTTTCTAAATTTGAAAATCTTAATATTCTTTTTAAATTAATTTTTCAACAAGAAAATTGTTAGTTTTTCTAGGAACAATTAAATTAAAATGAAATTAAAATTGTAACATTAAAAGTTTGAATTTAGCACTGAAATGATAATGATTCTAGGCTTTCTATTTCCAATATTTTATTTTAAAATTGTTCAGTTTTTAATATTTCATTTATAATTACTAATTTCAAATGAAAAGTAAAATATTGCTAAGTATTCAAAAAAATGTAATCCTCTTCCTCCTCATCCTCATTAACATCATCATGACCCTCCTCCTCCTCATCCCCCTCCTCCTCATTATCATCATCATTACCCTCCCCCTCCTCATCCTCCTCCGCATTATCATCATTATCCTCCTCCTCATTATCATCATTTTTGAAAATGAATCTGTTGTTGAAATTTTAGCTTTTTTGTTGAAAATTAGTTTTTTATGTTGAAAAATGATTTTATTCATAGAAAATTTAACTCTTTTATTTTTGATTGAAAGTTTATCTGTTTGTTTGAAAATTTAAAAATTTGGTTGAAAATGAAACTTTGTTAGGAGAAAATTAAAAAAATTCTTTGCAAAACATGTAATTTTTTATAAAAAATGTACCAAATTTAACAAGAAAATACATTCAAATACAAACAGATAATGTTTTCTTGTAGCACTGGTTTTAACGTTAAGAACACAAATTTTTCAATTTGAAAGCTTCAGTAGTTCGACAACAAATTTAAACGTTCGATTGAAACTTTATAAAATATTCTTAATTTTAAAATAATTTCAAATTAATGATTAAACGCTCTTATTAAATATCAAATCCTATTCAAATATTGTTTTTAAGTCAAATATTCCATTTTTAGCAATTTAATTTGAAATTTTTTAATTAAGGATAACATTTTTTTGAATACTTAGCAATATTTTACTTTTCATTTGAAATGAGCAATATTATAAATGAAATATTAAAAACTGAACAATTTTAAAATAAAATATTGGAAATAGAAAGCCTTGAATCATTAACATTTCAGTGTTAAATTCAAACTTTGAATGTTACAATTTTAATTGTTTAATTGTTCCTAGAAAAACTAACCATTTTTTTTGTTTGAAAAATTAATTCAAAAAGAATATTAAGATTTTCAAATTTGAAAAAATCTGGCTGATTTTAAGCTTTTTTTTTACTTTTGTGGGATTTTCAAAAAACTGTAGAAAAAATTCGTGTTCCAAGATAATAAAATTATTATTAGATTCCTGGAAAATTTTTTAGTGATTTTTTTAAAACAAATTTTTAAGAGAATATTTAGAAAGATTTCCAAACGTATACGCATAAATTATTGAGCTAATTGAGTAAATTGAGCTGTTGAGTAGATTATTAAAATGGAAGCTTTCAATAACACTTTTCAATTAACATTTTTTAAATCAAAAGTCATTAAACTGCAAAATTTTAAAATTTAACTTTTATGCAACAATGTAAAACAATGTGCAAAAAAATACAAAAAAAGTAAAAAATTTGTCTCAATAATAGAAAAAATTTCTACTTTCCTGTAATTTTGATTGTAATTTATTGTATTTTTTTGTCGATTCTTTTAAAAAAATGTTCAAATTTTTTGTACTTTTTATAAAAAAATTTTCCAGGCGGGTTCTACCCACAATAAGATGATTGTCTCCGGAATCACATCTGACAAAAAAATTATTCCATCAAAAAAAAAAAAAAAAATACAGAGAAGTTCGTAATTTGAAACTGTAATATGGAGTTTCGCTAACGCACTGAAGAATATAATAATTCCTTTCTGATATTGTCGAAAGAAATCTCTACTTTCTAAACAAAAATCTATCCTTAAAATATGGAATGAAAAAAATATTATCAAATCGGTAAATCATAGTGATACAGGTGGGAGGCACTAAGCTTGGGTAGTAGAGGTCTCGCTCGGTGAATTTGTGCGCCACTCACCACGAGTTATATGGCTTCGGCGCGTAATATTGAAATTTTGAATGCTTCACTAATATTCATATTCCGAATGCTTCACTAATATTGAAATTTTGAATGTTTCAATAACATAAATTGTACAAAAGTCTTATAATATAAATAAGCAAAATATAATTATTTAACAACCATTTTAAGTTCATAATTTGAACATTAATTTAAGACATTCAAATTTTTAATAAAAAGTAACAAATGAAAATCAGCAGTTCAGAAGATAGGAATGAATGCTTAATTCGCTTAATTTGCTCAATTTCTAACATAAATCTGCATTACTGACTGAGGGTAATGTCAACAGTCGGTAACTTAACATAGATCAAAACCTTGCTAGGTCGGTGAATTAGCAAAGATCAGAACCTTGCTCGGTCGGTAACTTAGCACAGATCAAAACCATACTCGGTCAGTAACTTAGCACAGATCAGAACCATGCTCGGTCTGCAACTTAGCACAAATCAAAACCATGCTCGATCGGTAACTTAGCCTAGACCAGAACCATGCTTGGTATGTATGTGGAGTAGAACCATGCCCGGTCGGTAACTTAGCACAGATCAAAACCATGCTCGGTCAGTAACTTAGCACAGATCAGAACCAAGCTCAGTCTGCAACTTAGCACAGATCAAAATCATGCTCGCTCGGTAACTTAGCCCAGACCAGAACCATGCTCGGTCTGAATGTGGAGTAGAACCATGCCCGGTCAGTAACTTAGCACAGATCAGAACCATGCTCGGTCTGTAACTTAGCACAGATCAGAACCATGCTTGGTCTGTATGTGACGTAAAACCTGTATAGTTATACTACTTTCATTCATTCTGTCCGCATTAAAGACGATAATAAAAAAATAAATAATTTGTAGGGCGGGGTCAAAAGTGCAAAAATTTACTTTTCATAACACTCTCTCCAAACGAAATTAGGTGTTGCCTTGGTTTTTGCCTTAAAATACATGTAAGACATTAAAGTTCCAAATTATAATCATAATAAATTTAAATGCATTCCATCTATTATGTTATATATATTTTTCTAAACGCTGTCTAATGGTACTTCTTGCCCCACACAGTCAGAGACTTATTCATCGTCACTTTCGCAATTAATACAGACGAAATTTTTTTATTGCCAGTTGACAACATACTTTTCATGAGCCCAGTTTCTCCATACGTGACACGATAGAAGCCTGGGATGCTTTCAGAATAAGCTTTACAACACGCAGACGATAGTAAATTTTTTTCGACAGCTAGTGATTGTGAAATAGCCTAATGCCATACAAACTCTGGGGTAGAAAGTGCCACTTGGCACTTTTTACACCCACACATTCCCACTATTTATAATCAATATTTCTGAAACAACACAAAATAATTTGAACAGTAAGCTACACTGTTAGAAAAATCTCTACTAAATTTAGCATACATGTCATGGAAGCAAAAATGCACAACATGAAATTAAATTTAGTATACCAGCGTACAGTAAATTTAGTATATTTATACTGAATTTAGTACACGCGTATACTAAATTTCATATACGTGTATACTAAATTCAGTATGAATATACTAAATTTACTCTACGCTGGTATACTAAATTTAATTTCAGGTTATGCATTCTTGCTTCCATTACATGTATACTAAATTTAGTAGAGATTTTTCTAACAGTGTATCTGCACTAAAAGAATACATAATTACGCATCTAATTACACCTACTTCATGGCAATGGCATGTAAGAATGAGTGTTTGTACCAAAAAGAAACGGTGGCGATAGAACCACTTTCTGCAGAAAAAAACAACTTAACCTTAGCCACGATATCAAAACAGCTTTTAGCGGCTGCCATCGGCGATCAGGAGTTTATGGTGATTCAACCGATCGACGGAAAATGTCAGGTCGAGTAACAAATTTTTGTTTTGTTTTGTGTTATCGTAGATGGCACTTTTTCTACGCGGTACTTTTGACCCCGCTCTACACCACAAGTCAGTTTGACATCTTATGAAATTATCTTCAACGCGAACTTGCTCCACTTGCATGGAAATGCTCTATCATAGATTTTCATGTTATTCATTTGGCACTTAAGGGAAAACCACTCTACGGTAAATGGGAAAAAATTCAACAGCATTTAACTGCTTCAGTTTCTACAAATAGAGAAACATTTTGTTTTCGAAATAAAGCTTACATATTCAATATAATATTCTTATAGAAAGAAAATATCACGAAATTAGTCAACTGGCTGTATTAAACATCTTTACTATACCTGATCATCGATATGATTTTGACACCTCTGTCCATCAATATATAATCGTTTCTGGTATTGCTCCTGAGCAAGACAGAATAATCAATTCTCAATAATTATAATGTATCATTAGTATCCTTACAGTTAAAATCAGTTTATTGAGTGAGTAATAGTTGAAACTATGATTATTTTACAAAATTCACAAAAGCTGAAATTATTGAATTTTGTTCATATCTGATATCCCATGAGATTGGTACGATTGGCACGAGATGTTTAGTCTTCCTACCATTTAACCTGACCTGCGATGGCAGAAAAGTGGAGATTTTTTACATACCTTAATCCTAAAAATGATATCTTTTCCGAAAGACTCCTTAAAACACAATTAAAATTTATGTGCTTTTTAATGAATGACACGATTTTCTTAGTTTGTTATGCACAATAACTTAAATTGAAAAACTTAACGAATCAAAATAAACAAACAAATAAAACCTTTAACTTAAAATAACTGCTAGACAGTAGCAGAGCTGCCAATTTTGACAGGGACAGTTTTCGCAATTTTGCGATTTCCTACTATTGGTTATCTACTGTTGGAATGTGTAATGTCGCATTAAAGATCCATAAATGTTTGTAAATATTAAAGAAAGAACGCTTTATATCCTTCATATTTATATTTATATCCTTTATATATATTAATAAAGAAGAAGCGACAATTTTTTCAGGTTGAAAATTAATTTTTTGCGTTCATATATTAATTAATTATAAAATTTAAATTAAACATCCTCAGGAAATGTAGTATACTTGATGAGATGTTATACTGACAAAAGTAATGAACAATTTTGTCAGTTTTCCGGTTAATTAAGATTATTTACTGAAAAATTATCATCTACTGTAGGGTGATTTCCCTTGCATTAGATTAAAATTATTGAATTTTAAAAAACGTGATGCAAAAATTGAAAATTAGTTATTTTCAACGACTTAGTTTCAAGATCCTAAAGCAAGAATGCTTCAATTTTATTCGAAGTTTGCAATTATTTAATTTTTGACGCTTCATGGTTGAATTGGTTAATTTTTTAAGTTTACAATTACAAAACATATATCTTTCAAAGTTTTTCGAATAATTCAACTTTAAAGTTTCACGATACTTGAATTTCCTAGTTTTTAACGGTGAAACTGACAGTGATATTTGTCGATAGAAATTAAATCACATTTTTTAGTAACAAAATCTATCCAGTCACTTTGAATGCAACTTCATACTAAATGATATAATATTTATTAACAATATATTTATCATATCAAAATGTTTATATTTTCAATTTAAAATTATAGTTTTGAGTGCAGAATTCTAAAACAGTTTAATTTTTGAGGCCTCGAAACTATAGTTTTTTATGGAGGTTTCCAATTTGACAATGTTATAGTTTCAAATATTAAAAACGTCAGGACAGTTTATTTTTTCTTAAATTTTGACGTTCGTTTTGAAGTCGCAACTTACTTTGAAATTGTTGAACTTTCAAGAGAATTAGAACCATTTTTCTAATTAAATAATTTTATATAATACAAATGTAACCTTTTTAATTTTGAACCACAAATGTTTACAATGCCAATTTAAAAATTGTTAGGATTTATAGTCTCAATTTGTAATGCCTCAATGAATGATTTTTGAAAGCTAAGTATGATGTACAACTGAAAGTAAAATTTAAATTTCGACTAAATTTCAAACTGATGTACTGAAACAATATTTTTATAAATGCATGTGAATTGTGTACTATTTCAGAAAAGAAATGAAGGAAGAATAGAAATATATCCTTCTTTGGCATTGAATTTTCCGCATTCATCGTAATTTCACTGCTGTCTCCCTAATTATTTATTATTATTATAAGTGAGGAAAGGAATAATGCGAGGAAGGACATAAAGATTTTTTAGATTGATCTATAATTCTCGTGTTATTGATTTAAATGACAGGTTTCTTCCGCAACACTGCTCCGACCCAGGTTGCTGATCAATCTCTCTAGCAATCACCCCAAGTGAAGAGCCTCACAAAATTGTTATGTATGGTTCCCCACTTGGGCCCATTAGTATCCAAGGTCTTTGTTTCAGGCATCATTCACTCTATTGTCACTCTGTTTATAAACTATTTGTCGCCACACATTTCTGTCCTGGCATACTACTCTAGCTTCATTCACGTCCATGCATTTTTTCATGCAGGCTCTTGTATTTCTATGGCTTCTTATGTCTCTTCGTATTAGTGTCTCATTCACAGATTCTAACCATTCTTTCGGCGGTCTACCTCTGGGCATTTTGCCATTTACTTTACCTTTATACACTTGCTTGGTCAGTCGTTCATCTTTCATTCTTTCAACATATGTCAGTATTTTCCCGCATATGTTGCATAGGAAATTCATGTCAATCGCGATAATTTTGCTCATGTCCTTTCGTTGACAGGTCCATGTCTCGCTACTGTATAGTACAGTCGGTACAAATATAGAATTATTTTTGGCCATTTTAGCTTTCTTTGATATGTTTTTATTCCTGAGAATGGACCCTCACCGAAAAAACGATATTCTAATTTTAATAATTTCCCACTAAGTTCAAGAATATTTGCAACCTAAATAGGCGCCAAGAATATGTTCCTAATGTACGATGGAGGCCCTCTTACCTTAAGAATATATATGCTTGTCTAATTGTGAGAATTCCCCACTAATTTTAAGAATAGTTGCATCCGAAATCTGTCGCAGTGATTGTATAATAAGTGACGAGCTCGAAGAAATGCAACAAATTCTGAGGATAAATCGCATGTGGACATCTCTAACTCTATCTCTTTTGCTTCGCAGAGAACGTTAAACTGAGAAAAGTTCGATGTCCCACGCCAACGAATAAATAATGTAGAGAGGTTATGTCTCGGTGTGGTACAACGGTATTCAACCTCACTGTCACATTAGACCTTTCTCACTCTAACTTTTTCTGTAAAGAGAAGCAGATGGACGTGCACACGCGGTTTATCCTTAGAATTGGTTGCATTTCTTCGAGCTTGTCACTTATTACGAATTCAAAAAACTGATCGAAAATCACGTCTCACAAAACATTACAAGAAATGACTGAACAGAGCAAGGCGCATTTCGTCCTTTGGTTAGAAGATACTCTTAAATTGAGAATTTCGCTCACTTCATTAAGAATATTACTAAGAATATGCGTGTAAGAATATGACACTCTTAATATTAGAATATCGTTTTTTCGGTGCTGCTCTACCGATAACCTGCTTACCCTTATTAATGCGCCTATCTAACTCCTCATCTATTTTTCCGTCACTAGTGAATAGGCTACCCAGATATACGTACTTGTCAACTTGTTCTAATCTCTTATCATTTAGGACAATGTTGCACATTGTTTTCTCACTTTTTCCTTCAACCACCATGATTTTTGTTTTATTTACGTTAATTTTGAGGCCCATTGTCTAAATGCTTGTATTAAGTTTATCCAACCAAGCCCTCGATTGATTCTGCCATAACAATCTTATCATCTGTGAAACCTAACCCACGTACCTTCACTATTTCGAGATCTGTACCTTCTTCGCCGAAGAGAGCCATTTTTAGACGCTTATCCATAAACATGATCAATAGCCATGAGGACATAACGCTTCCTTGTTTCATGCCAAAGTTTACTTCTATTCACCTTGTCAAATGCTTTTTCTAAGTAAACAAATGGACAGAAAACTTTCTAACTTAAAAAAAATACTAGTAAACGAACACGGGCGCTAGGCACGCGATTATTGGATTTTTCCATATTTTAAATACGAAATTGTATTGCATTGAAGACGGCCTAAAATTAGTCAAAAATATGTATTTTTATTAAATTAAGCACTTTACTTATAATTTATAATACTTAAAATACAGCAATCTATCATAAAGTGGCTAGAAACGGTTATCATATGGCTAGAAATATTATAAAGCCAATACAAATAAATATTTGTTTATCCTAAAATAGTTATGTCTGAGTGTTAAATAAGGGTTTGACCCTTTTGAAACCTTTCAATGTTTTAAGGAATGCCCTGACATATTTTAAACCCATTAAAACGCTTTGAATCTTTTAAAATTTCTTCTCAAATCGATTAAACTTCATAGATATTTTGTAAAAGTCTTTGAATTCTGTAGAAATTATTTGGTATTGCTTGAAAAGTTTTTAAATTCCATGAAATCTCATAACATTCTTTGTAACCTATTAAATGGATTAGAATTTGTTTGAAATTCTTTGAAATTACTCGAAATCTCTTGAAATCTATAAAAATCATTTGAAATAATAATAAATTCCTTGAAATATTTCGGAATACTTCCAAAACGTTCACATTTTTTTTTAATTTTCAAAACCCAAAGATATCTTCTGGAATTTTCTGAAATTTTTATTAATGATTGAAATCTTAATACCTGATGTATACTCAAATTTTGAGTGATCAAGTTGTTGGTAATAAAGAATAAACGGCATTGAATAATTTTTATTATTTAATGAAATTAAGTTTTATTCTTTTATTTAGTAATTAATATATAGTATTCAAGTGGATAATTCAAGATCTGTTTTTACAAGAACAATTAAATATTTTGCCACCATAACAAGACATAAACGCTAACATAAGATAATGAGAAATTAAAATATCCGACTTCCGGTGAAAAATGTTATCATTAGCTAAAATTGTTTCAAAATTGTAAATCGTATTTGAAATGTATTCCGATTTCCAGTGAAACACGTGCACATAACCTAAAACTGTTAAAAAAAGTGTAATCTTCTTTGAAATCCAATTGTTTTGTTATTGAAAGTACAGATTTCTGGTGTAAAACGCCCACAAAACCAAAACTTGTACAAATAGTCTGAAAATCGATGATTTTATTTATTAAAATTCTCAAGATATTCGGTACACGGAGAGAGAGAACTTTAGAGAGAGAGAGAGAGAGAAAATATTTGAGGGGTAAAACTGTCTCTTTCTCGATAAAGCTGATTGGTCGAGAGTCTTTTCGATGGGTGGAGCTTGACGAAGCACAGGACCGTGCTTTGTATCGCGAATGCCCCACTAGTGTTTTGTTTATAATATGCCTGTCAACAGTCCAACTTTCGAGCAAGGAGTTGAAATGTCAACCTAAAAAGTTAAATTTTCGAAGAAAAATGTAATAGTTGATATTTTTAAAATTACCAGTTGAACCAACGAAACGAATTTCCAACAAAATACTTTAATCATTAACTAAAACAGATTATTTTTTAACCAGATAGTTGCAGTTTTAACGAAAAATTGATTCTCTACCAAAAAAAAAAACGAATTTTGAGGAAAATACATCAATCTTCAACCAAGTAGTTAAATTTTCTACTGAATTGTTGAATTTTTTAAACTAAAAAAATCGCAATCAAATTGTTTAATTTTGAAGCAAAGAGTCGAATTTTCAACAACAAAAAAAAGACTTTTCAACAAAATTTAAGAATTTTCAAAAAAATAATTCTATTTTAAACCAAATAATGAAATTATTAACCAAAAAGATGAATTCTAAACCAAAAATTTAACAGCAGACTTTTTAATTGCAAATAAGGAACATTCAACCAAATATAGTTGGATTTTCTTATTGGGCTCTGTTAGTTTAGTCCGCCTTCAATTGAAGAAACGGGAAAAGATGGAAATAATTAAATAGAATTTTGATCATTCGTTGACTAAATAATAACATTAACATTGTAAAAAAACATTGAAGCTTATTTCTAATAGTTTTAAAATATAAGGTCAGAAAACTGAAAATTTTGTTTAAAAATAAAGTTAATTTTCCATTGCACACTTTTTTATTTCAGACTACTCATAAGTTTAATCTTTGAAGAATTGGATGACACCATTTTTCAAATTTGTGACACTTTACACTATTTTCAATCTCCTAAGTGAGTCCAGAGCCTATACGTGCTATTTAAATGTACAGGTCTGCTAAGTTTTCATAGAAATGTTAAACAAAAACTTTCAAACCTTCACTTGATACCTTAAATACTTTAATAATAATGTTTTTATATAAACTTGTTTCTTACAAAAGGATTATTTTCAATCAAATGGCAAGAAGAATTTAAGGTTACCAAGTTCTTCTAATAAGCCAATTTAAACATGACATTTTTCTTGAATATTTTTAAAAATTTAATTTATCATCACATATTTATAATCTATTATTTATAATGGTTTACAAACAAATTAACTATAATGAATATTTAGGCAATGCACGGGGCATCCGTTTCACTTGACACAGTCCTGGAATAGAAAAAGGCAGATCTACCCCTCACATGTTTTTTCTCTCTCTAAAGCCAATTTCAGTGCTTCCCACAGGGTTATCGGTCCATTTCTATATGTCGATGAGTAAAACACGCCAGACCTCTGTAGGCCGCTTGATGAATAAGCTTATAGATAATATCGTTCGATGTAATTTCGTGTCGTATCTGACTTTGTGGAAGAATGATGATTAATAATATGTTCTTCACAAATATTGATAATCCTCCAAATTGTTTGGATAGAGTAAAATGGTTGACGCAAGAGCTGTTTCTTCTTCAAAAAATTCTTCGAGGTAAGAATGATCTACATTGCTTCACAGTAAATTCCAGGGATATTTTTTAACTGAAGCTGGATAATAACGTTCCAAACAATTGATAATTAAAATTACACGAAGTCAGCTAATTTTAGTTTTCAATTGTTTGCAACGTTTTTATCCAACTTTGATCAAAGATATATCTGTGATTTACTGTGATTTCTTTAATATTCACAAAAAATAACCTTTAAAATCTATGTGGCTGTCCTATAGTTAGACATTAAATATGTCAACCTGAAACATCAAGATGTTCAGGGTAAACATCCATTTTTCTCCGTGTAACATCATTTTTTCAATAGGAAAATAAAGACTTGTTAAAAAAATAGTTTAACGAAAAAGCAGGGCTTTGTTTCTGAATATTATGATTATGCAAACTTTTCTATATAAAAATCCCTTTGAGACTTTCTGGTGGACGTCGAGCACTCGTAAGGTATCCACGGGTGACGAGAATGTAGAAAATGCACTGTAGTACTTACTTTACGTAAAGGTACTTTGCACTCTATGAGAGACCAACTAGAGCCGTCATAACATAAGGTATGTACATACATCCCATCTGTCAGGAAGTCCTAACTCTGCATTCTCGTTGAACTTTTTTTGGTGCACATTCGCAGAATGTCGCGAGCTTCTGCTTAATTTTAAACCCCATAGATGTCCCTTGAAATTCGCGCCAAGGGCGCTCAGAGAGAGAAAAGCTTCTCTTCCTGCTTTTGCCAAAGCTTCAACCCCTGTACGACAGTTTTGAATTCGCACAAACCTTGCAGGGTGTGGCACTGTGGCAGTGCCAGGACTCTTGCATTACTATTATTAACCCGACGTGACGCGACGCGACGCGTTAATTAATTAAACACGGACAGCCAGCGTGACGATCCTATAGAGTTGACGAAATTAAAAGCTCGCACATGCGACATTTGTATGATTACACTGACCGAGAAAAGACCTGTGTACTGTGCGAGCAGCCGAGCAAAGGTATTCTAAAAAATGCATGCTATATATATGAGAGATGTGAAGGAAAATTAACAAATGTTTGTCACCAGCAAAGTGCACTCTGAGAAATTATTATTCAATTTTAATTCAAATGCTTAACCGTTTTCTGCTTTTCAACTATGGAAATTTTACGTCTGAATTAATTAAAGGGGGGTTCACTCGTCATCATTTATATTAAAGTATCTCCATTTTCATTAATGTTGAACTCATATAGGAAATTTTAAATGAGAAAAACTGAGCAAAAGCTTAATAAAAGTGAATTATAGCTTTTTACCACTCATAATGCACTTGATTTTAATTTTCAATATTTACAAAATCGACGATTGCTTTAGATTTTTCAGACCAATGTTGTTGCATATAGATATTGGGTCGAAAAAACAAATTTTAGAAATCGAATTTGGAACTATGTGGAAAAGTAGCGTATTGGGACCCTAAAAAAGCATAAATTATTTGATTTCGATTGATTAAGGTCTTCTGAAAATCTACAGAAAGGGCGGGAGAATTATCTAATATATTTGTCGCTCTTCTACGCTTTTCAAGTATTTCAAATTCGTTTCTAGTGTATTTTTATGAGGAGAAAAGCCTCAAATATCTGAAACAATTTACCTAACGTTTCTGTACATTTTAAAAATTCCCAAATTTTTGGAGACGAGAAAGACAACGAAGAACATGAAAAAAATGAAACACACATAATATCAAATTTATGAAAATAATAATTTTTTCAAACACATGTTCATAATGCGCTCTCAGAAGGCCTGAATCAATCGATGCCAAATAATTTATACTTATTTAGGGTCCCAATACACTTCTTATTCAAATAATTCCAAATTCAATTTCTAAAATTTGGGTTTTCGACCCACCCTAATAGATGTATCAGTAATTATTAGATATATATACTTGCCATTTCTTAAACTGAAGTGATTTAAATTTATGATCGAATAAAATTGCCGAACCAATTTTATCGAGTTTTATTAAAAGTCGACCACTTTCAATGCTAGTCATTCTCCACTTTTCCTTTGAACAATAAACTTTGTCAAAAGTTATCTCAGTAAAGTATATATATTAAAGCACAATTTAGGAGTAATTATAAATAAAATTATATATATATATATATATAAATAAATAAAATTAGGAGTAATCCCTATTACGCATATTACGCATTATTACGCATTGTTACGCAATTAATACGCTAATAATACGGCGCTATTGAAAAGTATCTCAGCAATAAAAATTCGCTAAAACAGAGGAATAAGTCAAGGTCAGAGGAAGAAACTGTTCATATTTCATTATTTATAATTATAACTGAACAATACATTTTTATTATAGCATCAGTTGACGTAAAATTTAAACCATAAATAAACTCACATAAGTGCTCACAAATTAAAGTAAACTTTAAAAGTGTTTATTTTTTGTTATCAAACATTCTTGTTATGAACAGTAAATTAAACTTGAAATTAAACTAATCACAACTAAATAAAAAAATATAAAATATTCACAATTACAAGCAAACCCTATGGATTGGAACGAATCTTGAGCTTAGTTTCTCTAATAGAAATTTTGTATTCATGATCGAAATGAAATCTACTTTCTTATGAATAATTTTACGCAGCGAAATCAGAGTATGAACAAAATCAACAATTCAAAATTAGATTTCCAAAGTATTTCCCTTTCGTCTCATTAGATACAAATACATACACGGAGAAAAATATTTCGAGAAACTTTACCAAACTCAGTTGGGT